>QNGE01008570.1:0-16233 GCA_008508345.1 Paragonimus westermani | reverse complement strand
TTCTAATCGATAAACCTTATGTAGCATAGCGCTTGTATCTTAACAATCATGCCAATTCCAGTTGATATGTCGAACTGCGGGTTGTCTTCGATGAGAAGCGATTATTCTACCTGTTTTGGCCCACAAAAGTAGAGGAAGTGTTACAAACTCTTGACGGCGTTTAGTATCGTTCCTTACCTGAGATAGGATTAGCCAGCCGGTATTTGAAGAATTAGCACCCGAATGTGTCCAACGATTTAGTTACACAGAAGCTACAGCCCTAGTCAGCGTAGCCCATTAATCAGTTGTTCAAAATGAACACTTCTGAGGTATGTAAAGATGGATGGTGCCATTCAAAACAGAACGGTTATTTTTTGGGACGTTTAAAGGTAGGTCATTAGTCCGTCTGACGGCACATTACATCACTGAAGTGATCACTGATGTCTACTGAAGTGGGAAAATTGTTTTTAGATTATCTCACAAGCAGTAAAACAATGTTTGTAAGATTTGGTTGAATTTGAAGGCAGAACGACTGCGCAGACTCTTTTTGGAGTAACACATTTTTACAGTTTGGTAGATTTTCCCTCAAACGAGGGTGTGTCCAGCGATTATTATCATCCAAAATGGTAACATTCCACAACACATCCATTTCGTCAACGGAATGAACTTGAACAAAATGAACAAGATAGACGACCTGTCAGTTAAAATAAGTTAACTATTCCGATTTCCTCACGTCCCGCTTTCCTCTCTACAGCTGCAATTCACAAGAATTCGAAATAACAAAGGCAATTTCAATGTTGTATTCTACCCTTGTGGATAGAGAGCCTACTGACAAACAGGTTGGAGCTGTGGTAACATTCACTAAAGTGCAATTAAACTTGTTCAATAAACTCATCAATCTTTTATTCATCTACAACTAACGGAATATCCGTTTACCAGCATTTGTTCGACCACCAACAAGAAACCAAATTTATGGGGCCACGTGGCTTGATTATTTTAGTCCCGTTGGATTTGAATAGTTTCTTTAAAAATATTCCAAGTGATGGATGGACAACAGGTAGTGTATCCCGCTCCAACGCATAGTTTGTTAAAGTCTAAGGTACTGTGAACGCCCAAGGAATTAGTTTCCAGCGCAACAACTTCAGGGTGATAAATGGCGTTATAACTTACAAACTATGACTTGGGTCAGAGCATCTGCCGATGGGCCACACTCCTATGGACCACTGACTTTAAAAATACGCTGTAGAACCAGTCAGGGACAAACCGTCGAAAAAGCTAAATTTAGCTGAAATTTAGCTGTCAGCAACCTGGCTAGTTCGCAAGCATGGCTTCTCTTTGTATAGACAGGTGTGAGGTCCGAACAGCACAAGTTAATCGTAGTGTGTGGCACAAACACGAAACGCTTATTAGAAACACACCAGCCAATGATCAGATCCCAAGCGATTGGCTGGGGTCAAATCAAATTTGTTTTTAATTTATGTCAATAGCAAAGGCTCATTCGCTGGACCAAATGAAGGGCCTATCCTTCACATTTCAATGAAAAGCAACAAACTAACTAACCCCTACTCCAGATAAGTTTGTCTCAATTTTATCAACAAATACTTAGAGGATTCTTTGGAAAACACAACTGACAAGTAGAGAGGCACACTTTTTGTTAAGATAAGAGTTAGTGCACTTGGAGCAAATAAATCGCATTCAATGTGAAAATATATTCACCTACATTCTAGCTTGATTGTTCGGATTTACCAAAATAATGAAGTCAAATCTGTACTCATACCGTAGCTCTCACTTTGTACGGAAAAATACACACCATTTGCTCACAGGTACGTGTGGCCAGGAATGCAGTCGTGTGTGTTCTACAGCATGAAGTCTGTTCGTTGTATTTACAAGGTATAACTTACTCAGGTCCATCATCTCAATCGGATTGTAACACTCATGAGAAATTAAAAATCGGGATGTACATCTGGTCGCTGTTTTGTTAGTGTGACCTTGCTCAGCTCGAAATCCGTTGTTTCTGTCGAACGAACTTATTACCAAAAACGCTAGAGATTTGCTGGTCATAATTATAAAATCGGACTTCCCTTAGTCCATCCATAGATGGAACAAGGATTACCACATGAATCTATTTGAGAACGGGTGAACTAAAAGTGTTGCTTCCACTATTTCAAGAGACCGACCGGATAATGGTAGTCGTCCATTGCTGTCCACAGTTCAAGATTAGTGCGAGAAAAAATGATTGGAATTAAGCAAAATGTAGCCAAATTCGCTGGTCTGTGTTATGCACACACCACCAGTGTTTGAATCTACTTAAGATATCCATTCATTTTGTATCGTATGATTACACACGTTAAAACATTGTCTGTGTTGTATTAGGTATAAGCGAGGAACTACAATATAATCAACCAAGGGGCTTAATGGCTGCGCCAACGCTAACAGTATCTCTAACATGTATAAAATGCTTACTGGTCTCACAATTGATTTTCTCAACCCTACACCAAATCCCCTTGAGTGGTCCCATCTGACATCATTAACAGAAAACAAGAGGCACGTCTGCTCCACTATTCCGACTAGTCGAATCATCCGTCAAAAGTGACGGCGAAATCCACCCTCCTCCTTTTCATCCTGGCGTTTTTATACAAGTAGCAGATCTGGCTCGAACACAGCAAGTGACGACCCAAACTGTTTTGAGTGAACACAGCTAAGTAGACGTAAACACACACACAACTCCAGTCGAATGAGGGAGTGGTCCCACCTTCACTGCGGGCAAACGCAACAAGCACGTCCCATGTGACAATGGCCACGACGCAAAACGCCACTTTGGTAGGTTGCTCTCAGGTCACAGCAGGTAGGTTTCGTGACCTAGTTTCGAGCCGACTGGGAAGGAATTGTTTTCTAAATTAAAGCTGGATTATCGTGACCTGGTGGTAAGACGGTGGTTTCGTGTGCCGGACAACCGGTAAAACCAGTGAGATTAATCATGAGGAATGGGATGGGACTAAAATTACCCAACAGACATGCACGATACAAAGTATATGTAGAGTGACTCTTTAGGAGATAGAGGTTCGGAACTTCAGGTGACTTAAGATTGCCAAAAGAGGAAACGGGGGTTATCCCGAGACACATTCAGTTGAAAAGTGTCTATCCCATTTGAAAGTTGAATGTAAACATGCTTACAAGGTGAAGAACAAATGTAACCTGATCACTATTTTTCAATTCAAATAAACTTCGTGACCAGCTCATATCACTTAAAGATACCTTGCATGCCCCATATTCACTGGGTGGGTAGTGTGCAGTGACCAAAGGGAATTTGAACTGTGGACCTGAAGCCAGTAAACTCACTGGGTTAATCAGCTTTCATTACAAGAGTATTTATGCCAAATTTTCCAGACTGGAATTTAGATACATTTGCTTCAAATTGGTGACCGATTTTTTTTGATGCTGTAACTAGTGTGTCGTATGCTGTTAAAGTTGTCTGGTCAAAAATTCTTTATACTCACTGCCATGAAAGCGTTAAAACTCACCAGTAAACTTTGTCAGTTTTTGATGATTGTGCTAATCGTGTAGCGTGTATTTAAAAGAACGAACTGTTTCGACTGACTTGTAACTAAGTGTTGTACGCACACGTTACATGGACAACACTGTTTGAGAATCTTAAATGCCTATAATTTTGCCTAGTCTTCCGAATGCATATAGAGACACATTAATTATTACACAACCCAGCACTGTTCTCAAGGTGCTTTCATAGTCAATTAGTGCTTACAGACGAATGTAAATTCTTCTTGCTAGGTTTTTCCCATTAAACAAGCGGTTATAGAAGCGGTGGTAAATGTGGTGCTTCTTATCCCGTGTATGTCTACCCTCTCTTCACACAGTGGAGGGGTTCGCAAAGCGATTCACTTTATCACTCTATCATCTAGTCTTGTAACACACACCCAACCTTTAGTGTATGAGTGCTAAGATCAATTAGACTCAACAGAACAGTTATTGTGTGGCCGCTCGAGGCGACCGAGCAATCGGAGCACTCACATGCGAATGTGGTTGAAATTTCGTATGTGACTATTCAGTCGTAACGAATGCGGGGTCAGTGGCTTAGTGGTGAACATGATTGCCTCACGAAAGCGTGACCGGGGTTCTAATCCCGACCGTGGCAAGAATACCCACTACTAACGAGCCCTAACAAAAGCGAAACTCGAGTCTAGTGCTTCCTATCGAAAGGCGCTAGCTGATTCGCCTATGGGAATGCGATAGCTGCGATCAGTTGTGAGCGATGCTCAACGTACGTAAAGTCAAAATTCCTTAGTACTTGACCTTAACTTAACACAATTTTTTGTATAGTTCTATAGAAGTGTACATCTACCAGTGGTGAAACAAATTACTACAGTGAGGCCAGTTTGCGACCAAAGGGCTGAAAGTCGTTCTGGGGAAATCTGGTGCGCACATATTCAATTGATGACCCCTATGTTGTCCCCTCGGCTCAATAATCTGTTACGCCCACCTGACATCTTCACATTACCCAATCTGGGAACCGGTGATTTAGACTGGAAAGACACAAATTCCCATTGCAAGTACAACCAAACCCTTCAGTCTGCTGTGGTCTGTGTGGGAAACTGTAAGTAACTTGTTCTAACGAGTTGTGCTTTACCAGTCGTGTTGTTGCTCTGATGATCACATGTGTGATCCCAGATATGCGGAAGTATTTCACGCAAATTTGCGCAGCTTAAACATACATCATAGGGCATGTGCAGGTTCAAAATATACGTTTCTAAGCACCCGTCCTAATAATCGCAATTACTGTTCAGAGAACAAATGGGATGCTCACATTAAACGGCTACTTTTAAGTCAGTATCAACGATAATGGTACGCATTTAATGCATACACGTTATTTGCGGCCTTTTTTAACCACCCGGGACAATGAAGTTCAGTTTGTTAAGGACACTAATCGGGATTTCGGTAGATTGAAATCACGTTTGCCTAAGAAACACGCCCCCTTCCAGCCATGGGTAGAACCGTCCTGTAGTTAGGAAAAAAGCCTATCGACAAAGACGGCTTGAACATATGCGGGACTATTCATTACGGTATGGCTTATCACAAATCAGTTTTCATTCTAACGCGAATGCAGCTGTTTCAGTTGTCATCATGATAATAAGACCCTGAACTTAGTTTGATTTTAACTGCATACAGCCATTATCTCCGATTTGTGTACAAATGATTGCGCAGGACGAAAGATAACTTTATACATCAACATAATGCACATTAGTGCTGTTCATCACAAAACTTCGTCAGTAATACGCGAGTCAAAAATGTCGCACATTATTGCGTAATTAACGGCTGATTACCTGCTTAGCCTAAGGTGTTAGTAGGCCAAGCTACAGTCATATTTAAGCGCTTCGTTCGACAAAATTTCCTCCTATTCAGTTCAAACTGGACCGCAGAATTCTTGTGATGTCTTTAGTGGATGTAACCATTCTTGCGTACGTACATCTAAATGGAGAATTGTTAGGGGGAAGTCCCGACGCATCATATTACACTGGTGATAATTCAACTCCCTAGCTGCTCGTCAGTAATCAAAAGATTGTTCAACGGAAGTACTAAATTGCGTGAATCGACCAGGAGGTATTCTGTTTGGAGGGTGGGGATATCAGTAAAATAGCCACTGCACGGTCCCCTGAAGAGATCAGGCTACCCGATCTTCTGTAGTAGTTTTAGGGATAAACTGTTCCGGACAGTGCACATCGGTCTGGCCCATGGTCAGAATGATTTTTAGATTACTACAGTAGTCTTGTTTTTGACATGGGCTTTTGGAGATCGTCCCCATCAACACCTTAACCTCTGTAGTCGCAAAACAACCAGAGCTGAGATGATACGTTGTTCTGTGTGTGTGTTGGGAAAAAATAGACTCTCCCTATCTAAAGTAATTTGACTTTATTGGTTGGTTGGTTCAGCTGCGCTCTGAGCAAGACTGCCTTCCGACTGCTTTGGGCACGCCGGCTAGCTGTGCTTGGATTGTACAGGCGGTAATCAATGTCCAATTGGACGCAAATGCTTAGGCGAATTAACACCAGGTTTAGTTGTTATTGGTTTTTCCCTGTTGAGCTGTGAAAGGCATTCAATACCACAGGTCACTGATACTTGGTGATGTGGTCGCAAGCGGTGGTCAGTTGAGGGAATTCTGCACACGTTGCACGTCTATACACAATTTTTAAGAAGTAACAGAGTGACTGACTGCTCACACTGCAAACTAATGAAACATATCTGTTTTCGTCAGTACACATTTGCAGCGTTCCATTCTTGCAAGTTTTTTTATCCATTCTGTAGTATTATCCACTGTATTCGTTTCAGACTTTCAAATTGATTCAGCCTGCTCTCAACCATGTGTTGTGGCTATATGCATATAATTTTGTTGTGTTCAGTGAAACGTCCCCAATAAAACAACTCCCGATTGTGTACAGTGAATGCAAAGTAAAGGAGAGGACACACTGGCAGACCGTACAGCCAGCCTAGTTGGTTTCACATAGTATTGCAAAGCCGAATGTGCCAAAATCCTTATGATTGTAGCTGCGATATTGTGTGTTGTTTGAAGTTGACTTAGCAGGAGGTTGTCGCTTAGCACGTTTTTCCTGTACGAGTTAGCAACATACCATCCGTGCCCAATAACACAAGACGGGCTGTTCTTCTTCATACTCCTCTCTTCATATAACGAACATAAGGAAATTATAAGGCCGAACAAATCACGGTTGTATTTCCTCTCTTTGATTTTCTTAAGATGAAGTCACATCACACCTCCAAATATGATTTTTCATAATCCTCAAGCTCCGGGAAACGTAGCTGACACTAACTTCTAATAATTTTTCATTGACGAATTGTTTCAAGCCTTCCATCAGGCGCCACCTGTTCTAAAAAAAGAACACTGGGCAATATAAATAGATTTATCATGCACGTTCCACCAGAGTGTAATCAGGAGTTTAGTCATTCCAGTGAGGGCTAACGATATGGATACAACGGAAAGGTGGCTGCTTTGCCATAATCGTGTGAGTGAATCGGTCTGCGGCTGTCGATGATTGTGCACAGATCTGCCTGCTGATTATGTGCACCAGTGGCTGTGGAGTTGCCCATCAATTTCTGCTGACTGTTTGATCAGGTCGTAGTTAAAAACCAGTTTGCTTACTACCATGACAGCGTTACCGTCACAAGAATCCCCTTTTTTACGCACAAGGTGAGGTGGCATTTTCTAGTTGCAGTTGCCTTGATTTATCGCAAGAAACCATTGTTTCTAGTGATGAACGGGGCACGAGGTGTCTTTAGGAGTCACCCGCATTTCGCGTCATTAGGTGAGGCATGATAGTCTTTCTGGGCGTTCAGTATTAATTTGCCTGAAGGTGTGGTCATTTGCTTATCTCACTTTGTTAACGGCTGTGCAACCCTAGCTTCAAACCGGTACTCAGCTCTGCCAGCATAGGATGCTCCACATCCACGTAATCATTGGTTACGTTTGGGTTGGTAAAAGGAGACAACGGTTGTATAGCAGACAGTGTGATGATTCGGTAAGTTTTGCATATCGTTGCTGATCTTGCAGTGAAGAACGTGAGGACGATGGCTGACCCTAAACGCTTTTCAACTAATCGACACACGTTGTCACATTTGCGAAACTACGATTTTTTCTGAATTGTGGGTTGTGAATTACATTGCATACAACTCGTGCTGAAGTCCCTTGTAGATATCTTTGGATAACTGTTGCTCAATAAAGTGTGTTATGTTTGACAAGATTCATCATCTAAAATCTTATAAATGCCAAGCCGTCTTATCCGGTTAGACAGTTTGCGTACCAACCCTTTTTCTGTACAGCTGAAGTCACGTGGTTAATTTATAAGTACTGACCAATCCACCTCTTCTTTCAATAATAGTACAGTAATATTCGGGAATGGCCGTGAGAAATTCTTGCGTCTTTCTAAAATGTAACTAATGTTTGGATATACATAAATCACTTGGTCCAGCAAATCGGTTGCCTGCATCTGTGTAAAGCCATATTATGAACAGCCAGTCAAAACTTTCGGGTTATCTGTTGTTTGTTTTTCCAGTTTGACCACAGAAGTATCGAGTAAGATCGGACCGGTTAGACTGGGCAACGCGATACCGTACATCTGATGATAAGCCTTACCTTGAAAAGCAAAACCTACGTGAGATAGACATAGTACAACTTATCAATGTGGTTCATTTTTTGGATTGTAGTCCTAATTTGGTTTGAATTAGTACGGGAGAACGCATAACCGTTGGCTTCCTCCACCGGTACACCTGTAAACGATGACTTTATGTCCAACGAAGTCATGTTTATTGCACAAGTAGGGGTATTCTATCAGCCCAACTGGCTGGTAACTGTCTTTCAGGTAATACTTTGCCACATATCTTCTTGCCGGTTTCAGTAAGTTCGCCAGTCACCTGAGCGACGTAAGCTGTGGAGAGTTGGGTATGGTCGATGATGGTCTTATGGAAATCCTAAGTTTTTGTATATATCTGAAGAACTTGCCTCCAACACTATATGAGGTCGTTGAAAGCTTTGGCGTCTATGAAACTGTCTTCAAGTGACAATCTTTCTTTTTGCCAACTCGTTCTCCTGGGTCTACTGCATTAACACTTTACTCGTCCTTTACGTATCGTGGGCGATCACTAAGGACTGAATCCATTCTGTCCACGTAGTTTTCACAGTCCAATACTACTACTCCCCTGTCAGATTGAAGAACGTTTGGATACTCAGTGTCCCATAGACTTCTAAGATTATCGATATACCCCGCCCCCCCTTGTCAGAGGGCATCTCTGACGACGTGGAGTGATTCTAAACCCGTGCTTATTGTCGACAGGTCTTGCTTTGAAACAGTTCTTATTATATTATTAAACTGTTTGAGGTTCAGATAGCTCCTTACAGAAGTTCTCAAGGTGTGGCTGTGTCTCAGTGACATTTAGTTTAGTAGGGGAGGCCAAATGCTTGTTACGATAAGTCGAAACAACTGCAATTAGACATCGCCATCCCACAAAAAGGAATGTTTGTGGTGGTAACGTTATCGTAGTGGAAATGAAGTTTATCTTAACTTTGAATCTTTTGTGATGGTTTTATGATTGTGAGTTTTGAATGTTCAACTGGTCAGCAATAGACACTGGTAGAGATGCAACGAAACCTGCTCGAGCTTAAATCGTGGCTTGTCAATATTTTGTCCGATCTGTCCAGCTAACCGTCGTATCAGCCCGAATGCATCAGGGCGATCTGGGGAGGTCATACAATTTCGTCGCGGTTCTTTTAAGTGCATTATTACACCATTCATTTCCTACAAACTTCATTCATGCAGAACTTCGGATTTGCTCCCTCGTTGCTAACTTGGCTGCGGTCAACCTGAAGGCGAAGACGATCCAAGAGTTGACTGCTTAATTTAGCTGCAGTGTGTGTAGACTATAACTATCGCACCTGACTTGTTCAGTACTGTATTACCGGAAGCAGTCCACTTCTGTACCATTTCGGTAAGGTTTGGAATAAGTCACCCAAATGGGGTGTTACGATTAAATGGAAACCGAACGGTTTTGTATTATGTTCCACCTCAACGAAGCCGTTTGCCAACATTCAGGTTGGTAGTTGGCCCGTAGGCTAATTTTACCAGGAAATAGTTGAGGCATCATGGGAAGAAGGGTGGCACTTTAAATGAGCCGTAAATTGGCAAACTGCTTGTCCAAACATTCCCTTAGTGTGTGTTGAGCACTTGGGCCATAAACCTCCCTGCTCATTTTTGTATGCACACTGTATGGTAAACACATACACACACACTGGGACAACAAGATTTTTCCTATAGTGTGAGACTCATAGACAGGAGATAGTAGATACTCTAGGGATGCTAATTATGGGTAGGACCTGGCCATGAGGAAATAAAATTCGCATAAGAAACGCCCATACATCTCAGGATAAACCAAGTTAGCTTCTTAGGATGTAGGACTGAGGTGAGTAACTTTTGGATTAAGCGTGGCACCTGGTTTTTGCAGTAGGTAACAAAATGGAACCTGAGTAAAAAATGAACTTCATGAACTTCATGTTTGTTACTTCTCACCTATTGATGGTACGCTTTTGTTTAGGTTCCTTTAGTCTATAAAATAAACATGCCAGTGTGTTCAGCCTGTATGTACTATATGGAATCAAACTGATAAGGTCTCCCTAATGACGGTAGAGGTAAGGATGATTGTGAAAGGTTATGATCAATTTGGTCGTACTGATATGTAGTACTTCGCTAGTTGTGTGATGCTTCCATCACTATTCTACAGAGGTCTTAAAAAGTCACATACCAAACAACGCACGAACAAATACCTTTCTGTTGTTGGTCCAAAAATGGGCGAAAGCAGTCTTGGGATTTCACTTCGAGAAGTGACTTCCAGAGATACATGAATTCAGAATGAACCCTGTAGGTGACATTTCCTAATTCTTGCGATTTCGAGGGTTGTGAAGCGCCGACCGTTACAGGGAGCTCGGCCACGACGAACAGCGCCTTTTTTCACTGTACCATTCGCAGAAAAACCGAGCTGACTAGTCTGAATTCAATTACTTGGGGCATCCTAAATTGATATCGAGACATCCTAAACTAGAAAAAGTATGCGCTGTGAACCAAACAGGTATTAATTTGCGAGGATCGGTCGAATATAGTAGGTTTGTAGTAGTCTGAACACCACTCACAGGTGACTGCAGCCTTCGCGTTTCTATCGACTTTTCAGCCAGTCCTTTTAGAAACGAAGCACCACTGTCCAGTTTCACTTTTCTGAGAATGAACACTGATTAGCGTTTTAGCTTGAAGGTCTGACCTTGTGTGGATGCCACTGGTGAAAATCTTTCATGACATTGGCGACCGTGTCTATTCAATTATTCGGGAGTTTTCGAGTAACGTTAATTAACTGGATTAGCGCCATCATAACATTTGTTCCCAAAGTTGGTGTTGGTTTTGTAAACAAAGACTTTGGCACACTAAACTTAGTTCGTACTTCCACATTTTTAAAATCCTGACTGGAGTGAACTGGATACGGAACGAACCACCGTGTCCATCCACTTGTCCGGGCTATTCCTGGTGGTATCAATAAATGCGGTATTCAGTAGTTTTGAAAAAGGTTATAGAAGTGAATCAATTGGTTTTATCCACCAACCTTGAAAAAGGTTTCAAGATTACCACCCAAACTGCCTAAAATTTCACCAGAACACGAGACCGTTTTGTGTTGTGATCAGAAACGCACTCGACAATGCTGATGAGAATACGGTTTATATGGTATCGATAATACCAAATAATTTCTTCGGTAATGGGGTTCGGGACTGTTCTTCTCCCTCTGACCCGTCCCTCAGCTCAGTGAAACTTTTCATTTGGGTTACTGGCAGATAAGAAGATTGGTCACCCTAAACGATATAGCACTCAAAAATTTTCATACTTATTCTATTCCCGTAGACTTTTCGACTAGTATCTACGACGGTGGTCAACGTTGTTGCCTTATTAAGCTATGGCTGGCGTTACAATCTGTATTGTGGCAGTAATATCCACCAGATACAAGCTCTATTAAGAGCAGAGTTCAATTACAATGCTTCTTCCTGCATGCAGAACGTAAAAACTGCTATTCCTCGTGAACAATGCTTAAGTTATGTTGAATTTTCTTAAACGTGGCTGCTAAGTAGAATCCCTCTTGCCTGTCTATATACACTACCGGGGATCCCGGAAGTGCTCAACAAAAATAAGAGCCAGTAAGTAAAAACAACAGAAAAAAAGAACTTACTCAGGATGTCTTAAAGTATTCTGCCGGGCAAAACCAACGGACACGTGTGACACATGGTCAAACATCATAGGGGAAATTGTGGGCAGAGGCAGTTGATATTTATAAATTGGTATGAACCGAACTTAAAAATAAGCTATCACTGGGTGTTAGCTTGCAGGAATTTTACGTACGTGTACTAGTTCCCGAATATCCATATTTAAGCGATTATTGTTGAATACTGCACATTCCTTGTTCTTTTAAACCTTGTAATCCAATAATTTGCTACAAATGAACGATCTACTGAGCAAAAGTGGCCTATTCATCTTACACAATAACTGACTGATCATCGTATCATGTTGAAAAAATGTACGTACCACCGTTGAACCGTTCATCGTACACATTCCACACTCATCTACCCATCTTCTTGAGATGAAATCACTCAACATGTCTCACCAAGAAGGATCACCGAACTTACAGTTTATGCAGGCCAGTATACGATGCATGAAAGAATTGCTTTGAGTCAGAAGTTGTAATAAATTTTTGCACAGAGCCGAGTCACCACAAGCGATTACAAACCGTGATTGACGAGTCAACAAGGAAGTGGTCAATTGATGAAAACAATTAACCTTCAGCTTATCGTAGGGCGCACCTCTCCACGGCATGAACGCAATAGTTTGGCAAGTCTAAGCAATACACTTTAGTGCTTACAGTGTAGCCTATGCAAACCGTCCCGGTAACCGTTCTCTAAAAGTTTATGAGTGTTATGAGTGCGTGTCTCCACGGTGATTTGGTGTCAGACCTTCGGCTGAGAATATCAGGATACACGTGTAAACAGCCATTATTATTGTTTGCATTCAGGTTTGTAAACTTCATCGCTTGAAAAACGTTTTTCATAGAGACTTCTCTTATTCTCAATTTTAGTGAAACTGAATATTGGTTGCCTTCTCGTGAACCGTTAATTCCGTTACCTCGCGTCAGGCTTTATCCTGTTAGTGAGATCACTTTTGAGGAAAGTGCTGCATAGTGGTAGTAATTAAAGATAATTTGTAACGGCCTCTGTGCTCGCCAGTATCTGACCTTGATCTGCCTCTATTGTATTCTGTAGCCTCGATAGCTTGACTACACTGAATCAGTCGGACTAATCGGGTGACTGGACTCGATCAGAGGCCCGGTGACTTGAAGCGAGTAATATCCTATCAATCCTTGCTTTAACCACATCGGCTGATACTCCTGAATGTGCTCGGATAATCATCTTATTATGTGGTCTCTGTAGCCTTTTCCTCAGGACATGAACAGAACGATTAGGATCGAAATGGAACGGCCAACTTTTAGTTTAGTTGTTGTTGTAAAACTGGTTTGGAAGTAAAACAACTGGTTGTTGAGTTGTGACGTTTGTTACGATGTGATATTCTGTCTCTTGGTTGTGTTCTCAGCTGGGTTATTACCCGTGACTGGGAACGAAAAATAAACGGCCATTTGTCAATAGTTTGCAATATTGCGAACCAGCTGCTCCCGGGGCTCACTGTTAATCGATATATGCGATGTTAATTCTATCTCCTCTTTTAGGATGTCACTGAAAGTAGTTTTCAGGACTACTGTGGTGAATTAGCAATCTAATATTTTAAAATATGTCCAGACTATTGCGATAGGGTTTCGGTCTGATGAGCCCACCAAGTACGGAGTACAGCAAAGTTGATGTTTCATTTTGCGCTGTTCCCCCACCATCGTTTAGTTATTCCTGGGGGTATCGTTTTCGTAACAGTATTTGATTCGTCCCGTTGAATCATGGGAGCAAATAAATCTACGAGTAGTTGCAAAACTGCAATAAAGCCAAATCTGTGTGCTACATGTACAGGATCCAAATCGTTTGCTAACAACCCTCACACAAGGTGATTGGCTCCCTGTTTGTGAGAAACATTTGATAAAATTTCTGAGGAATTTGTTCCATTCCAAGAGGAAAGTCGATTTAATTCGTCAATTCCCATTCAACCATACAGCACAGTTTCTTGAGGGTTGCTCCTTAAACATTATAGCGATTTAATATACACACCATTTTTAATACGTGTCTGTTTCGTTTAATGCTTTTTTGCCACAATGGAAGTTTTCTGAAGGTCCCGCCTCTTCTGATCGTTTTAAATTAGTTGCGGGAAATTGCCTGACAATGGATATTATTGTACACGTTCACCCGCTCAACCGCAAATACTTTAAACGTAATCCCTATTTTAACATGCCTTCTGAAAGTTTTGGCCATTTTTACGGTCTTTCTATGAGTGACAAAGATTGTAGTTTCATACTCAGTTGGTGTGAACCAAATAATTCCAACTGTAAAGAAACACTCCATTTACATTTCTCACAATGAGATAAGTTCACAACCCTTTTGAGAAGGAATATTTTTCGGACACTTCTAAAAGAAACGCAAGGAAGTGAGCATCTACATTTTACTGGGACGCTCGACAGCAGAAGTTAGTATACCAGATATCTTGAAGGCAGAATGTGGGAAAAATTAGCGTTACTCTGGCCTTATAAACAATTAGCAAAAAGAAAATACAAGTAGCCTCCATCGTCGGAACTAGAGTGAAAACTTGTGACTGAGCCGCGAAGACACCGGACTGGAGTCAGGTTTTAGTAAAAAATCAAGGCAATATCGATTTCTCAAGAAAAATAGTTCACTTCACCTTTAGTATTCAAAAGATCTATATTCCTCGTTGCCATAAGAATGTAGTGGAATAAAAAATTTGGCGGAATTTCCCATTTCTAAATCTCCTTTCCAATTGACTGGAAAACAGTTTCGAACGCCATCAGGCTACATGTCCAGAATGTGGAACTGGAAGTGGAGTGTACGCAGTTAGGAGATCATTTTAACGAAATTAAGGGAAGCTGGTTTTCTGACAGAAAACTGTGCACAGTTAGCGGTTTTGCCTAAAAGTGAAATGAATTTCTGAAACGTTGATCATCTCACAATAGGAATATAATTGTGCAAGCATCTTTTCCCGGTTATTGTCATCAGAATTTTGCGTTTACATGATGGAGCAACAGGTCACCAGTTAGTGTGCGCAAGCGTTGGTGTTTGGAATGGGTGACATATGTGCCAGACATAACTGGAAGCGTCAAGTGGTTCATGCTTGGCTGGATTTCAAGTGGTTTGGGGATGGATGGTCAATGAAAGCGAACGATCTGTACGAACTGCTCCTGGGCAAACAAGCATGAAACGTAGAGTCTGTAGGCAATGCTTTCGGTCGTTAATACTAACTTCATGCTGAGCGATCTGAGGTGGGTTTGATGGATCGAATAAATAATTTGCAAAGATTCTTTTGTTCATATTTGATGGCCACTGGGCCTCACGAAGGATTTCATGGCGCTTGAAGTGTGCATAATCAAACAATTGGAAAGCCTCTTCCGAAGGTATTCACAAATCCTTCCCCATAGCCACTTTGTGATCTTCCAACGTAGTCAGCTTGACAGTTATAGGTGACGGAATAGATATAAAAAGACGAGGGAAACATGAGCACACTACGATTAAAGTTTGCCGTCAGTACGGGAGAGATGTTGAATGGCACGAAGTTTTGACTTAGGTAAACAGCCCCGGTGCATTCGCAGTTTCGCTGCTGAATATTTAGTTGTTAACCTTACCTCTATTTAACAAACGTGACAAAAGCGGTTTCATCTCAGTCACCTTATTAAGCCGAACGTCACATATTAACAGCAGGATTTTAACAAACAAGCTGTCGAGTATTCGGTGAACAGATCTATACGCTTCCTTTAACAAACGGCATCAAATATTTTTATGGTTCAAAGGGGTAAAACGGCAAATGTGCATATTCACCAGTCCACATTTTTTCCATCAACTGACTTTCCAGTGATCCTACTGTGCAACGAACCAATGCCTCATATAGGAATGATAGCTGCCAACCCGTTCAAATTCGATAGTCAACTGAATGTTGGAAATTGTCTTACTGAAGATAACTCGGGGTCATTAATGTTTTGAATCGGACCAAAATGTTGTTCATACAAAGACCGTAGAACTTGCATTCAGGGCTGATAGGAATGGGGTGCATTGATCTTTAGTTTGGCCACAAATATATCTTCGGACAGCTGGCCTAGAAGTTTATCTAATGCTTTTAGAACACTCCACCAAATTCCGGACCCACTGGCGCTGTTGGCTGTGAGTGGTTCATGTGTCAAACTCCCACATACCAAAACCACCTCCCCCATTAGACTATGATACGCCCCACCCTGTCGGACATTTTTCGTTCTACGTGAGTAGCTTCACTGATTCATATATAAATGATATATTTCGTGTTTCTATAGCAGCTGGATGAAAATGACCGAAAACAACTTTTTGTGCAAACCGATTTCTCAGAAGTTCTCAGTATAAGTGAACAAAAAGTACATGTTCGCACAATGTTCGGTGCACACTGGCCACTGACGTCAATTTGTTACTTTCGAAAACAGTCGAAACATATAATTTTCAAGTTGACCATCACTCACATTTGATCGCAG
>QNGE01008569.1:0-16233 GCA_008508345.1 Paragonimus westermani | reverse complement strand
TTCTAATCGATAAACCTTATGTAGCATAGCGCTTGTATCTTAACAATCATGCCAATTCCAGTTGATATGTCGAACTGCGGGTTGTCTTCGATGAGAAGCGATTATTCTACCTGTTTTGGCCCACAAAAGTAGAGGAAGTGTTACAAACTCTTGACGGCGTTTAGTATCGTTCCTTACCTGAGATAGGATTAGCCAGCCGGTATTTGAAGAATTAGCACCCGAATGTGTCCAACGATTTAGTTACACAGAAGCTACAGCCCTAGTCAGCGTAGCCCATTAATCAGTTGTTCAAAATGAACACTTCTGAGGTATGTAAAGATGGATGGTGCCATTCAAAACAGAACGGTTATTTTTTGGGACGTTTAAAGGTAGGTCATTAGTCCGTCTGACGGCACATTACATCACTGAAGTGATCACTGATGTCTACTGAAGTGGGAAAATTGTTTTTAGATTATCTCACAAGCAGTAAAACAATGTTTGTAAGATTTGGTTGAATTTGAAGGCAGAACGACTGCGCAGACTCTTTTTGGAGTAACACATTTTTACAGTTTGGTAGATTTTCCCTCAAACGAGGGTGTGTCCAGCGATTATTCTCATCCAAAATGGTAACATTCCACAACACATCCATTTTGTCAACGGAATGAACTTGAACAAAATGAACAAGACAGACGACCTGTCAGTTAAAATAAGTTGACTCTTCCGATTTCCTCACGTTCCGCTTTCCTCTCTATAGCTGCAAGTCACAAGAATTCGAAATAACAAAGGCAATTTCAATGTTGTATTCTACCCTTGTGGATAGAGAGCCTACTGACAAACAGGTTGGAGCTGTGGTAACATTCACTAAAGTGCAATTAAACTTGTTCAATAAACTCATCAATCTTTTATTCATCTACAACTAACGGAATATCCGTTTACCAGCATTTGTTCGACCACCAACAAGAAACCAAATTTATGGGGCCACGTGGCTTGATTATTTTAGTCCCGTTGGATTTGAATAGTTTCTTTAAAAATATTCCAAGTGATGGATGGACAACAGGTAGTGTATCCCGCTCCAACGCATAGTTTGTTAAAGTCTAAGGTACTGTGAACGCCCAAGGAATTAGTTTCCAGCGCAACAACTTCAGGGTGATAAATGGCGTTATAACTTACAAACTATGACTTGGGTCAGAGCATCTGCCGATGGGCCACACTCCTATGGACCACTGACTTTAAAAATACGCTGTAGAACCAGTCAGGGACAAACCGTCGAAAAAGCTAAATTTAGCTGAAATTTAGCTGTCAGCAACCTGGCTAGTTCGCAAGCATGGCTTCTCTTTGTATAGACAGGTGTGAGGTCCGAACAGCACAAGTTAATCGTAGTGTGTGGCACAAACACGAAACGCTTATTAGAAACACACCAGCCAATGATCAGATCCCAAGCGATTGGCTGGGGTCAAATCAAATTTGTTTTTAATTTATGTCAATAGCAAAGGCTCATTCGCTGGACCAAATGAAGGGCCTATCCTTCACATTTCAATGAAAAGCAACAAACTAACTAACCCCTACTCCAGATAAGTTTGTCTCAATTTTATCAACAAATACTTAGAGGATTCTTTGGAAAACACAACTGACAAGTAGAGAGGCACACTTTTTGTTAAGATAAGAGTTAGTGCACTTGGAGCAAATAAATCGCATTCAATGTGAAAATATATTCACCTACATTCTAGCTTGATTGTTCGGATTTACCAAAATAATGAAGTCAAATCTGTACTCATACCGTAGCTCTCACTTTGTACGGAAAAATACACACCATTTGCTCACAGGTACGTGTGGCCAGGAATGCAGTCGTGTGTGTTCTACAGCATGAAGTCTGTTCGTTGTATTTACAAGGTATAACTTACTCAGGTCCATCATCTCAATCGGATTGTAACACTCATGAGAAATTAAAAATCGGGATGTACATCTGGTCGCTGTTTTGTTAGTGTGACCTTGCTCAGCTCGAAATCCGTTGTTTCTGTCGAACGAACTTATTACCAAAAACGCTAGAGATTTGCTGGTCATAATTATAAAATCGGACTTCCCTTAGTCCATCCATAGATGGAACAAGGATTACCACATGAATCTATTTGAGAACGGGTGAACTAAAAGTGTTGCTTCCACTATTTCAAGAGACCGACCGGATAATGGTAGTCGTCCATTGCTGTCCACAGTTCAAGATTAGTGCGAGAAAAAATGATTGGAATTAAGCAAAATGTAGCCAAATTCGCTGGTCTGTGTTATGCACACACCACCAGTGTTTGAATCTACTTAAGATATCCATTCATTTTGTATCGTATGATTACACACGTTAAAACATTGTCTGTGTTGTATTAGGTATAAGCGAGGAACTACAATATAATCAACCAAGGGGCTTAATGGCTGCGCCAACGCTAACAGTATCTCTAACATGTATAAAATGCTTACTGGTCTCACAATTGATTTTCTCAACCCTACACCAAATCCCCTTGAGTGGTCCCATCTGACATCATTAACAGAAAACAAGAGGCACGTCTGCTCCACTATTCCGACTAGTCGAATCATCCGTCAAAAGTGACGGCGAAATCCACCCTCCTCCTTTTCATCCTGGCGTTTTTATACAAGTAGCAGATCTGGCTCGAACACAGCAAGTGACGACCCAAACTGTTTTGAGTGAACACAGCTAAGTAGACGTAAACACACACACAACTCCAGTCGAATGAGGGAGTGGTCCCACCTTCACTGCGGGCAAACGCAACAAGCACGTCCCATGTGACAATGGCCACGACGCAAAACGCCACTTTGGTAGGTTGCTCTCAGGTCACAGCAGGTAGGTTTCGTGACCTAGTTTCGAGCCGACTGGGAAGGAATTGTTTTCTAAATTAAAGCTGGATTATCGTGACCTGGTGGTAAGACGGTGGTTTCGTGTGCCGGACAACCGGTAAAACCAGTGAGATTAATCATGAGGAATGGGATGGGACTAAAATTACCCAACAGACATGCACGATACAAAGTATATGTAGAGTGACTCTTTAGGAGATAGAGGTTCGGAACTTCAGGTGACTTAAGATTGCCAAAAGAGGAAACGGGGGTTATCCCGAGACACATTCAGTTGAAAAGTGTCTATCCCATTTGAAAGTTGAATGTAAACATGCTTACAAGGTGAAGAACAAATGTAACCTGATCACTATTTTTCAATTCAAATAAACTTCGTGACCAGCTCATATCACTTAAAGATACCTTGCATGCCCCATATTCACTGGGTGGGTAGTGTGCAGTGACCAAAGGGAATTTGAACTGTGGACCTGAAGCCAGTAAACTCACTGGGTTAATCAGCTTTCATTACAAGAGTATTTATGCCAAATTTTCCAGACTGGAATTTAGATACATTTGCTTCAAATTGGTGACCGATTTTTTTTGATGCTGTAACTAGTGTGTCGTATGCTGTTAAAGTTGTCTGGTCAAAAATTCTTTATACTCACTGCCATGAAAGCGTTAAAACTCACCAGTAAACTTTGTCAGTTTTTGATGATTGTGCTAATCGTGTAGCGTGTATTTAAAAGAACGAACTGTTTCGACTGACTTGTAACTAAGTGTTGTACGCACACGTTACATGGACAACACTGTTTGAGAATCTTAAATGCCTATAATTTTGCCTAGTCTTCCGAATGCATATAGAGACACATTAATTATTACACAACCCAGCACTGTTCTCAAGGTGCTTTCATAGTCAATTAGTGCTTACAGACGAATGTAAATTCTTCTTGCTAGGTTTTTCCCATTAAACAAGCGGTTATAGAAGCGGTGGTAAATGTGGTGCTTCTTATCCCGTGTATGTCTACCCTCTCTTCACACAGTGGAGGGGTTCGCAAAGCGATTCACTTTATCACTCTATCATCTAGTCTTGTAACACACACCCAACCTTTAGTGTATGAGTGCTAAGATCAATTAGACTCAACAGAACAGTTATTGTGTGGCCGCTCGAGGCGACCGAGCAATCGGAGCACTCACATGCGAATGTGGTTGAAATTTCGTATGTGACTATTCAGTCGTAACGAATGCGGGGTCAGTGGCTTAGTGGTGAACATGATTGCCTCACGAAAGCGTGACCGGGGTTCTAATCCCGACCGTGGCAAGAATACCCACTACTAACGAGCCCTAACAAAAGCGAAACTCGAGTCTAGTGCTTCCTATCGAAAGGCGCTAGCTGATTCGCCTATGGGAATGCGATAGCTGCGATCAGTTGTGAGCGATGCTCAACGTACGTAAAGTCAAAATTCCTTAGTACTTGACCTTAACTTAACACAATTTTTTGTATAGTTCTATAGAAGTGTACATCTACCAGTGGTGAAACAAATTACTACAGTGAGGCCAGTTTGCGACCAAAGGGCTGAAAGTCGTTCTGGGGAAATCTGGTGCGCACATATTCAATTGATGACCCCTATGTTGTCCCCTCGGCTCAATAATCTGTTACGCCCACCTGACATCTTCACATTACCCAATCTGGGAACCGGTGATTTAGACTGGAAAGACACAAATTCCCATTGCAAGTACAACCAAACCCTTCAGTCTGCTGTGGTCTGTGTGGGAAACTGTAAGTAACTTGTTCTAACGAGTTGTGCTTTACCAGTCGTGTTGTTGCTCTGATGATCACATGTGTGATCCCAGATATGCGGAAGTATTTCACGCAAATTTGCGCAGCTTAAACATACATCATAGGGCATGTGCAGGTTCAAAATATACGTTTCTAAGCACCCGTCCTAATAATCGCAATTACTGTTCAGAGAACAAATGGGATGCTCACATTAAACGGCTACTTTTAAGTCAGTATCAACGATAATGGTACGCATTTAATGCATACACGTTATTTGCGGCCTTTTTTAACCACCCGGGACAATGAAGTTCAGTTTGTTAAGGACACTAATCGGGATTTCGGTAGATTGAAATCACGTTTGCCTAAGAAACACGCCCCCTTCCAGCCATGGGTAGAACCGTCCTGTAGTTAGGAAAAAAGCCTATCGACAAAGACGGCTTGAACATATGCGGGACTATTCATTACGGTATGGCTTATCACAAATCAGTTTTCATTCTAACGCGAATGCAGCTGTTTCAGTTGTCATCATGATAATAAGACCCTGAACTTAGTTTGATTTTAACTGCATACAGCCATTATCTCCGATTTGTGTACAAATGATTGCGCAGGACGAAAGATAACTTTATACATCAACATAATGCACATTAGTGCTGTTCATCACAAAACTTCGTCAGTAATACGCGAGTCAAAAATGTCGCACATTATTGCGTAATTAACGGCTGATTACCTGCTTAGCCTAAGGTGTTAGTAGGCCAAGCTACAGTCATATTTAAGCGCTTCGTTCGACAAAATTTCCTCCTATTCAGTTCAAACTGGACCGCAGAATTCTTGTGATGTCTTTAGTGGATGTAACCATTCTTGCGTACGTACATCTAAATGGAGAATTGTTAGGGGGAAGTCCCGACGCATCATATTACACTGGTGATAATTCAACTCCCTAGCTGCTCGTCAGTAATCAAAAGATTGTTCAACGGAAGTACTAAATTGCGTGAATCGACCAGGAGGTATTCTGTTTGGAGGGTGGGGATATCAGTAAAATAGCCACTGCACGGTCCCCTGAAGAGATCAGGCTACCCGATCTTCTGTAGTAGTTTTAGGGATAAACTGTTCCGGACAGTGCACATCGGTCTGGCCCATGGTCAGAATGATTTTTAGATTACTACAGTAGTCTTGTTTTTGACATGGGCTTTTGGAGATCGTCCCCATCAACACCTTAACCTCTGTAGTCGCAAAACAACCAGAGCTGAGATGATACGTTGTTCTGTGTGTGTGTTGGGAAAAAATAGACTCTCCCTATCTAAAGTAATTTGACTTTATTGGTTGGTTGGTTCAGCTGCGCTCTGAGCAAGACTGCCTTCCGACTGCTTTGGGCACGCCGGCTAGCTGTGCTTGGATTGTACAGGCGGTAATCAATGTCCAATTGGACGCAAATGCTTAGGCGAATTAACACCAGGTTTAGTTGTTATTGGTTTTTCCCTGTTGAGCTGTGAAAGGCATTCAATACCACAGGTCACTGATACTTGGTGATGTGGTCGCAAGCGGTGGTCAGTTGAGGGAATTCTGCACACGTTGCACGTCTATACACAATTTTTAAGAAGTAACAGAGTGACTGACTGCTCACACTGCAAACTAATGAAACATATCTGTTTTCGTCAGTACACATTTGCAGCGTTCCATTCTTGCAAGTTTTTTTATCCATTCTGTAGTATTATCCACTGTATTCGTTTCAGACTTTCAAATTGATTCAGCCTGCTCTCAACCATGTGTTGTGGCTATATGCATATAATTTTGTTGTGTTCAGTGAAACGTCCCCAATAAAACAACTCCCGATTGTGTACAGTGAATGCAAAGTAAAGGAGAGGACACACTGGCAGACCGTACAGCCAGCCTAGTTGGTTTCACATAGTATTGCAAAGCCGAATGTGCCAAAATCCTTATGATTGTAGCTGCGATATTGTGTGTTGTTTGAAGTTGACTTAGCAGGAGGTTGTCGCTTAGCACGTTTTTCCTGTACGAGTTAGCAACATACCATCCGTGCCCAATAACACAAGACGGGCTGTTCTTCTTCATACTCCTCTCTTCATATAACGAACATAAGGAAATTATAAGGCCGAACAAATCACGGTTGTATTTCCTCTCTTTGATTTTCTTAAGATGAAGTCACATCACACCTCCAAATATGATTTTTCATAATCCTCAAGCTCCGGGAAACGTAGCTGACACTAACTTCTAATAATTTTTCATTGACGAATTGTTTCAAGCCTTCCATCAGGCGCCACCTGTTCTAAAAAAAGAACACTGGGCAATATAAATAGATTTATCATGCACGTTCCACCAGAGTGTAATCAGGAGTTTAGTCATTCCAGTGAGGGCTAACGATATGGATACAACGGAAAGGTGGCTGCTTTGCCATAATCGTGTGAGTGAATCGGTCTGCGGCTGTCGATGATTGTGCACAGATCTGCCTGCTGATTATGTGCACCAGTGGCTGTGGAGTTGCCCATCAATTTCTGCTGACTGTTTGATCAGGTCGTAGTTAAAAACCAGTTTGCTTACTACCATGACAGCGTTACCGTCACAAGAATCCCCTTTTTTACGCACAAGGTGAGGTGGCATTTTCTAGTTGCAGTTGCCTTGATTTATCGCAAGAAACCATTGTTTCTAGTGATGAACGGGGCACGAGGTGTCTTTAGGAGTCACCCGCATTTCGCGTCATTAGGTGAGGCATGATAGTCTTTCTGGGCGTTCAGTATTAATTTGCCTGAAGGTGTGGTCATTTGCTTATCTCACTTTGTTAACGGCTGTGCAACCCTAGCTTCAAACCGGTACTCAGCTCTGCCAGCATAGGATGCTCCACATCCACGTAATCATTGGTTACGTTTGGGTTGGTAAAAGGAGACAACGGTTGTATAGCAGACAGTGTGATGATTCGGTAAGTTTTGCATATCGTTGCTGATCTTGCAGTGAAGAACGTGAGGACGATGGCTGACCCTAAACGCTTTTCAACTAATCGACACACGTTGTCACATTTGCGAAACTACGATTTTTTCTGAATTGTGGGTTGTGAATTACATTGCATACAACTCGTGCTGAAGTCCCTTGTAGATATCTTTGGATAACTGTTGCTCAATAAAGTGTGTTATGTTTGACAAGATTCATCATCTAAAATCTTATAAATGCCAAGCCGTCTTATCCGGTTAGACAGTTTGCGTACCAACCCTTTTTCTGTACAGCTGAAGTCACGTGGTTAATTTATAAGTACTGACCAATCCACCTCTTCTTTCAATAATAGTACAGTAATATTCGGGAATGGCCGTGAGAAATTCTTGCGTCTTTCTAAAATGTAACTAATGTTTGGATATACATAAATCACTTGGTCCAGCAAATCGGTTGCCTGCATCTGTGTAAAGCCATATTATGAACAGCCAGTCAAAACTTTCGGGTTATCTGTTGTTTGTTTTTCCAGTTTGACCACAGAAGTATCGAGTAAGATCGGACCGGTTAGACTGGGCAACGCGATACCGTACATCTGATGATAAGCCTTACCTTGAAAAGCAAAACCTACGTGAGATAGACATAGTACAACTTATCAATGTGGTTCATTTTTTGGATTGTAGTCCTAATTTGGTTTGAATTAGTACGGGAGAACGCATAACCGTTGGCTTCCTCCACCGGTACACCTGTAAACGATGACTTTATGTCCAACGAAGTCATGTTTATTGCACAAGTAGGGGTATTCTATCAGCCCAACTGGCTGGTAACTGTCTTTCAGGTAATACTTTGCCACATATCTTCTTGCCGGTTTCAGTAAGTTCGCCAGTCACCTGAGCGACGTAAGCTGTGGAGAGTTGGGTATGGTCGATGATGGTCTTATGGAAATCCTAAGTTTTTGTATATATCTGAAGAACTTGCCTCCAACACTATATGAGGTCGTTGAAAGCTTTGGCGTCTATGAAACTGTCTTCAAGTGACAATCTTTCTTTTTGCCAACTCGTTCTCCTGGGTCTACTGCATTAACACTTTACTCGTCCTTTACGTATCGTGGGCGATCACTAAGGACTGAATCCATTCTGTCCACGTAGTTTTCACAGTCCAATACTACTACTCCCCTGTCAGATTGAAGAACGTTTGGATACTCAGTGTCCCATAGACTTCTAAGATTATCGATATACCCCGCCCCCCCTTGTCAGAGGGCATCTCTGACGACGTGGAGTGATTCTAAACCCGTGCTTATTGTCGACAGGTCTTGCTTTGAAACAGTTCTTATTATATTATTAAACTGTTTGAGGTTCAGATAGCTCCTTACAGAAGTTCTCAAGGTGTGGCTGTGTCTCAGTGACATTTAGTTTAGTAGGGGAGGCCAAATGCTTGTTACGATAAGTCGAAACAACTGCAATTAGACATCGCCATCCCACAAAAAGGAATGTTTGTGGTGGTAACGTTATCGTAGTGGAAATGAAGTTTATCTTAACTTTGAATCTTTTGTGATGGTTTTATGATTGTGAGTTTTGAATGTTCAACTGGTCAGCAATAGACACTGGTAGAGATGCAACGAAACCTGCTCGAGCTTAAATCGTGGCTTGTCAATATTTTGTCCGATCTGTCCAGCTAACCGTCGTATCAGCCCGAATGCATCAGGGCGATCTGGGGAGGTCATACAATTTCGTCGCGGTTCTTTTAAGTGCATTATTACACCATTCATTTCCTACAAACTTCATTCATGCAGAACTTCGGATTTGCTCCCTCGTTGCTAACTTGGCTGCGGTCAACCTGAAGGCGAAGACGATCCAAGAGTTGACTGCTTAATTTAGCTGCAGTGTGTGTAGACTATAACTATCGCACCTGACTTGTTCAGTACTGTATTACCGGAAGCAGTCCACTTCTGTACCATTTCGGTAAGGTTTGGAATAAGTCACCCAAATGGGGTGTTACGATTAAATGGAAACCGAACGGTTTTGTATTATGTTCCACCTCAACGAAGCCGTTTGCCAACATTCAGGTTGGTAGTTGGCCCGTAGGCTAATTTTACCAGGAAATAGTTGAGGCATCATGGGAAGAAGGGTGGCACTTTAAATGAGCCGTAAATTGGCAAACTGCTTGTCCAAACATTCCCTTAGTGTGTGTTGAGCACTTGGGCCATAAACCTCCCTGCTCATTTTTGTATGCACACTGTATGGTAAACACATACACACACACTGGGACAACAAGATTTTTCCTATAGTGTGAGACTCATAGACAGGAGATAGTAGATACTCTAGGGATGCTAATTATGGGTAGGACCTGGCCATGAGGAAATAAAATTCGCATAAGAAACGCCCATACATCTCAGGATAAACCAAGTTAGCTTCTTAGGATGTAGGACTGAGGTGAGTAACTTTTGGATTAAGCGTGGCACCTGGTTTTTGCAGTAGGTAACAAAATGGAACCTGAGTAAAAAATGAACTTCATGAACTTCATGTTTGTTACTTCTCACCTATTGATGGTACGCTTTTGTTTAGGTTCCTTTAGTCTATAAAATAAACATGCCAGTGTGTTCAGCCTGTATGTACTATATGGAATCAAACTGATAAGGTCTCCCTAATGACGGTAGAGGTAAGGATGATTGTGAAAGGTTATGATCAATTTGGTCGTACTGATATGTAGTACTTCGCTAGTTGTGTGATGCTTCCATCACTATTCTACAGAGGTCTTAAAAAGTCACATACCAAACAACGCACGAACAAATACCTTTCTGTTGT
The DNA here is from genome assembly GCA_008508345.1 of Paragonimus westermani. Lineage (NCBI taxonomy): Eukaryota > Metazoa > Platyhelminthes > Trematoda > Plagiorchiida > Troglotrematidae > Paragonimus > Paragonimus westermani. The sequence goes on along the minus strand of QNGE01008569.1, from coordinate 5,907 downwards.
TGGTCCAAAAATGGGCGAAAGCAGTCTTGGGATTTCACTTCGAGAAGTGACTTCCAGAGATACATGAATTCAGAATGAACCCTGTAGGTGACATTTCCTAATTCTTGCGATTTCGAGGGTTGTGAAGCGCCGACCGTTACAGGGAGCTCGGCCACGACGAACAGCGCCTTTTTTCACTGTACCATTCGCAGAAAAACCGAGCTGACTAGTCTGAATTCAATTACTTGGGGCATCCTAAATTGATATCGAGACATCCTAAACTAGAAAAAGTATGCGCTGTGAACCAAACAGGTATTAATTTGCGAGGATCGGTCGAATATAGTAGGTTTGTAGTAGTCTGAACACCACTCACAGGTGACTGCAGCCTTCGCGTTTCTATCGACTTTTCAGCCAGTCCTTTTAGAAACGAAGCACCACTGTCCAGTTTCACTTTTCTGAGAATGAACACTGATTAGCGTTTTAGCTTGAAGGTCTGACCTTGTGTGGATGCCACTGGTGAAAATCTTTCATGACATTGGCGACCGTGTCTATTCAATTATTCGGGAGTTTTCGAGTAACGTTAATTAACTGGATTAGCGCCATCATAACATTTGTTCCCAAAGTTGGTGTTGGTTTTGTAAACAAAGACTTTGGCACACTAAACTTAGTTCGTACTTCCACATTTTTAAAATCCTGACTGGAGTGAACTGGATACGGAACGAACCACCGTGTCCATCCACTTGTCCGGGCTATTCCTGGTGGTATCAATAAATGCGGTATTCAGTAGTTTTGAAAAAGGTTATAGAAGTGAATCAATTGGTTTTATCCACCAACCTTGAAAAAGGTTTCAAGATTACCACCCAAACTGCCTAAAATTTCACCAGAACACGAGACCGTTTTGTGTTGTGATCAGAAACGCACTCGACAATGCTGATGAGAATACGGTTTATATGGTATCGATAATACCAAATAATTTCTTCGGTAATGGGGTTCGGGACTGTTCTTCTCCCTCTGACCCGTCCCTCAGCTCAGTGAAACTTTTCATTTGGGTTACTGGCAGATAAGAAGATTGGTCACCCTAAACGATATAGCACTCAAAAATTTTCATACTTATTCTATTCCCGTAGACTTTTCGACTAGTATCTACGACGGTGGTCAACGTTGTTGCCTTATTAAGCTATGGCTGGCGTTACAATCTGTATTGTGGCAGTAATATCCACCAGATACAAGCTCTATTAAGAGCAGAGTTCAATTACAATGCTTCTTCCTGCATGCAGAACGTAAAAACTGCTATTCCTCGTGAACAATGCTTAAGTTATGTTGAATTTTCTTAAACGTGGCTGCTAAGTAGAATCCCTCTTGCCTGTCTATATACACTACCGGGGATCCCGGAAGTGCTCAACAAAAATAAGAGCCAGTAAGTAAAAACAACAGAAAAAAAGAACTTACTCAGGATGTCTTAAAGTATTCTGCCGGGCAAAACCAACGGACACGTGTGACACATGGTCAAACATCATAGGGGAAATTGTGGGCAGAGGCAGTTGATATTTATAAATTGGTATGAACCGAACTTAAAAATAAGCTATCACTGGGTGTTAGCTTGCAGGAATTTTACGTACGTGTACTAGTTCCCGAATATCCATATTTAAGCGATTATTGTTGAATACTGCACATTCCTTGTTCTTTTAAACCTTGTAATCCAATAATTTGCTACAAATGAACGATCTACTGAGCAAAAGTGGCCTATTCATCTTACACAATAACTGACTGATCATCGTATCATGTTGAAAAAATGTACGTACCACCGTTGAACCGTTCATCGTACACATTCCACACTCATCTACCCATCTTCTTGAGATGAAATCACTCAACATGTCTCACCAAGAAGGATCACCGAACTTACAGTTTATGCAGGCCAGTATACGATGCATGAAAGAATTGCTTTGAGTCAGAAGTTGTAATAAATTTTTGCACAGAGCCGAGTCACCACAAGCGATTACAAACCGTGATTGACGAGTCAACAAGGAAGTGGTCAATTGATGAAAACAATTAACCTTCAGCTTATCGTAGGGCGCACCTCTCCACGGCATGAACGCAATAGTTTGGCAAGTCTAAGCAATACACTTTAGTGCTTACAGTGTAGCCTATGCAAACCGTCCCGGTAACCGTTCTCTAAAAGTTTATGAGTGTTATGAGTGCGTGTCTCCACGGTGATTTGGTGTCAGACCTTCGGCTGAGAATATCAGGATACACGTGTAAACAGCCATTATTATTGTTTGCATTCAGGTTTGTAAACTTCATCGCTTGAAAAACGTTTTTCATAGAGACTTCTCTTATTCTCAATTTTAGTGAAACTGAATATTGGTTGCCTTCTCGTGAACCGTTAATTCCGTTACCTCGCGTCAGGCTTTATCCTGTTAGTGAGATCACTTTTGAGGAAAGTGCTGCATAGTGGTAGTAATTAAAGATAATTTGTAACGGCCTCTGTGCTCGCCAGTATCTGACCTTGATCTGCCTCTATTGTATTCTGTAGCCTCGATAGCTTGACTACACTGAATCAGTCGGACTAATCGGGTGACTGGACTCGATCAGAGGCCCGGTGACTTGAAGCGAGTAATATCCTATCAATCCTTGCTTTAACCACATCGGCTGATACTCCTGAATGTGCTCGGATAATCATCTTATTATGTGGTCTCTGTAGCCTTTTCCTCAGGACATGAACAGAACGATTAGGATCGAAATGGAACGGCCAACTTTTAGTTTAGTTGTTGTTGTAAAACTGGTTTGGAAGTAAAACAACTGGTTGTTGAGTTGTGACGTTTGTTACGATGTGATATTCTGTCTCTTGGTTGTGTTCTCAGCTGGGTTATTACCCGTGACTGGGAACGAAAAATAAACGGCCATTTGTCAATAGTTTGCAATATTGCGAACCAGCTGCTCCCGGGGCTCACTGTTAATCGATATATGCGATGTTAATTCTATCTCCTCTTTTAGGATGTCACTGAAAGTAGTTTTCAGGACTACTGTGGTGAATTAGCAATCTAATATTTTAAAATATGTCCAGACTATTGCGATAGGGTTTCGGTCTGATGAGCCCACCAAGTACGGAGTACAGCAAAGTTGATGTTTCATTTTGCGCTGTTCCCCCACCATCGTTTAGTTATTCCTGGGGGTATCGTTTTCGTAACAGTATTTGATTCGTCCCGTTGAATCATGGGAGCAAATAAATCTACGAGTAGTTGCAAAACTGCAATAAAGCCAAATCTGTGTGCTACATGTACAGGATCCAAATCGTTTGCTAACAACCCTCACACAAGGTGATTGGCTCCCTGTTTGTGAGAAACATTTGATAAAATTTCTGAGGAATTTGTTCCATTCCAAGAGGAAAGTCGATTTAATTCGTCAATTCCCATTCAACCATACAGCACAGTTTCTTGAGGGTTGCTCCTTAAACATTATAGCGATTTAATATACACACCATTTTTAATACGTGTCTGTTTCGTTTAATGCTTTTTTGCCACAATGGAAGTTTTCTGAAGGTCCCGCCTCTTCTGATCGTTTTAAATTAGTTGCGGGAAATTGCCTGACAATGGATATTATTGTACACGTTCACCCGCTCAACCGCAAATACTTTAAACGTAATCCCTATTTTAACATGCCTTCTGAAAGTTTTGGCCATTTTTACGGTCTTTCTATGAGTGACAAAGATTGTAGTTTCATACTCAGTTGGTGTGAACCAAATAATTCCAACTGTAAAGAAACACTCCATTTACATTTCTCACAATGAGATAAGTTCACAACCCTTTTGAGAAGGAATATTTTTCGGACACTTCTAAAAGAAACGCAAGGAAGTGAGCATCTACATTTTACTGGGACGCTCGACAGCAGAAGTTAGTATACCAGATATCTTGAAGGCAGAATGTGGGAAAAATTAGCGTTACTCTGGCCTTATAAACAATTAGCAAAAAGAAAATACAAGTAGCCTCCATCGTCGGAACTAGAGTGAAAACTTGTGACTGAGCCGCGAAGACACCGGACTGGAGTCAGGTTTTAGTAAAAAATCAAGGCAATATCGATTTCTCAAGAAAAATAGTTCACTTCACCTTTAGTATTCAAAAGATCTATATTCCTCGTTGCCATAAGAATGTAGTGGAATAAAAAATTTGGCGGAATTTCCCATTTCTAAATCTCCTTTCCAATTGACTGGAAAACAGTTTCGAACGCCATCAGGCTACATGTCCAGAATGTGGAACTGGAAGTGGAGTGTACGCAGTTAGGAGATCATTTTAACGAAATTAAGGGAAGCTGGTTTTCTGACAGAAAACTGTGCACAGTTAGCGGTTTTGCCTAAAAGTGAAATGAATTTCTGAAACGTTGATCATCTCACAATAGGAATATAATTGTGCAAGCATCTTTTCCCGGTTATTGTCATCAGAATTTTGCGTTTACATGATGGAGCAACAGGTCACCAGTTAGTGTGCGCAAGCGTTGGTGTTTGGAATGGGTGACATATGTGCCAGACATAACTGGAAGCGTCAAGTGGTTCATGCTTGGCTGGATTTCAAGTGGTTTGGGGATGGATGGTCAATGAAAGCGAACGATCTGTACGAACTGCTCCTGGGCAAACAAGCATGAAACGTAGAGTCTGTAGGCAATGCTTTCGGTCGTTAATACTAACTTCATGCTGAGCGATCTGAGGTGGGTTTGATGGATCGAATAAATAATTTGCAAAGATTCTTTTGTTCATATTTGATGGCCACTGGGCCTCACGAAGGATTTCATGGCGCTTGAAGTGTGCATAATCAAACAATTGGAAAGCCTCTTCCGAAGGTATTCACAAATCCTTCCCCATAGCCACTTTGTGATCTTCCAACGTAGTCAGCTTGACAGTTATAGGTGACGGAATAGATATAAAAAGACGAGGGAAACATGAGCACACTACGATTAAAGTTTGCCGTCAGTACGGGAGAGATGTTGAATGGCACGAAGTTTTGACTTAGGTAAACAGCCCCGGTGCATTCGCAGTTTCGCTGCTGAATATTTAGTTGTTAACCTTACCTCTATTTAACAAACGTGACAAAAGCGGTTTCATCTCAGTCACCTTATTAAGCCGAACGTCACATATTAACAGCAGGATTTTAACAAACAAGCTGTCGAGTATTCGGTGAACAGATCTATACGCTTCCTTTAACAAACGGCATCAAATATTTTTATGGTTCAAAGGGGTAAAACGGCAAATGTGCATATTCACCAGTCCACATTTTTTCCATCAACTGACTTTCCAGTGATCCTACTGTGCAACGAACCAATGCCTCATATAGGAATGATAGCTGCCAACCCGTTCAAATTCGATAGTCAACTGAATGTTGGAAATTGTCTTACTGAAGATAACTCGGGGTCATTAATGTTTTGAATCGGACCAAAATGTTGTTCATACAAAGACCGTAGAACTTGCATTCAGGGCTGATAGGAATGGGGTGCATTGATCTTTAGTTTGGCCACAAATATATCTTCGGACAGCTGGCCTAGAAGTTTATCTAATGCTTTTAGAACACTCCACCAAATTCCGGACCCACTGGCGCTGTTGGCTGTGAGTGGTTCATGTGTCAAACTCCCACATACCAAAACCACCTCCCCCATTAGACTATGATACGCCCCACCCTGTCGGACATTTTTCGTTCTACGTGAGTAGCTTCACTGATTCATATATAAATGATATATTTCGTGTTTCTATAGCAGCTGGATGAAAATGACCGAAAACAACTTTTTGTGCAAACCGATTTCTCAGAAGTTCTCAGTATAAGTGAACAAAAAGTACATGTTCGCACAATGTTCGGTGCACACTGGCCACTGACGTCAATTTGTTACTTTCGAAAACAGTCGAAACATATAATTTTCAAGTTGACCATCACTCACATTTGATCGCAG
>QNGE01008568.1:0-16241 GCA_008508345.1 Paragonimus westermani | reverse complement strand
TCTATATAGGGTTTGCTGTTTCTTCATGGTTGTGTGGTAGTTCAGCATTATGGTTAACCACTGATGTATTGCCGTCTATGATGATGATGACGACCAGTACAGCGTCCTTCCCAAAACCTGCATTAGCTATTTTTTTTCCGGCTACTGAACGGAGCATATATCTAGAAAGCGTTGTTTACCAAGGATCATTGCTGTAGCCGTGAGCTTTCTGTCTAGTACAGCATTAGACAAGGTTAGTTCCCAGTTTGATCGTTAATCTGTCAAGAATGAAAATCGGCCGTTTTAAGTACTACATAGCTTGATTGGCAGTTCTGGATTTCATCTCATTCATTTCCTTGCTCAAAATTAAAAGATGCAAGGGGACTCGTTCAACGCATCTCAAGTCTGTAGATTCCCCTGTTCGTGAACTGTACAATGCTCAACAGTCTTCCGAAGTTAGACATCACCCCAAAACCGTACACTGAATGAATGTCATCATTCAATGCAGTTCTTGTAGATACCTTGTTCAGGTTGAATCAAGGACAACCGCCGGACCTGGTAACTTCATTTCGTAACGGTCTTATCAAGCATTTTCGGGCTCACTGTGGCTGTAAGTACAACAGAGTTATATGTCCCCATTCACGTGCACTTGCTCATGTACACTCATTGAGAAATCTCTTGCCTGGTAAGCAAATTAATTATGGGATCTTGCATTACCAGGTAGGTATTTGGACTCATCAGTGAGTCGTTCCAACCCAACCCCCCACAACAATAAGCCACCCTCATTCCGGTGTGTCTCTGTTAAATATTGTACCCTACCGTCGATCTCGTTAACCCCACAGGCATCACACTTATAGTGTTGTACATGATTTCCCAAGTGAAATATAACCAGTGGTAAATTATCAGTTCATATTGAGTGAGTTATGTGTATTTTATCCGTCCTCAAAGGTATTGACGCGGTTAATGAATGTTTCGTTCTATCTACATGACCTGCTCTTTCGTTGTCCCATTGATTGATCAGTATGTCCATGTGGATGAAGTTCACAAAAACATCAGATTCTACCTTGTGTGGAAGTATTAGTCCAGATAACATCCCAAAATGACTGGAAAGCTTCGTCTCGGTTAGTCCAGCAAGCTAATTTCAAGTTACTCGTTAAAACTATGAGGCTCTTAAACTCCCGTCACGATGCTCTATAAGAACTTTGAACTACTGACAGTACGGGTGACGGGATGTCTACCTTCGTCTGTTATTCCGGGTTCGGAGTTCACAACTGTTTGCTTTATCAGCCACACGTCTGTAGGCCCGACGTTTATTCGTAGTTCTGTCGATGGCAAACTGTTAATGGCACCGTCCATTGCAACGCCCACATAAGTCGTTTCCAAATACTGTGTGTATTTCTGAACTAAGTCAGTGTGTGAAATTACAACCAACTTACAATTCAGTCCATAATTGAGCTCCAAGAGCACGCCGCAAAGCATCTGACATTTAGATTGCGCCAAACGGTCTAAAGAACCGGGATAGCCTTTCGGATGATAATTTTTCATAAGAAACGATTGAAGACCATCTTGTCGCCTCCGAAAACAGTCACTAGTGAAAATGGAAATCGATTAAATTAAGTTTGAACGGTAATCACAAGGAGAAAAGTGTTGCGTTATAACATCTTGTTCGTGTCGGCATGCTTACCAATCAGTTCTGTCCATACTGAATTATGAGAATAGCTTTTGGTCCTGAAGGCCAAATGTAAACTCCTGATCAGAAATCCACTTCTCTTGCATAAAACTAATGTTTACCATCGGTCAATTTTGTTTATGATTGAATTAGGTTTTGATGTACTTTCGTGGCGACTGACCTTGATCATGCTATCGAACTGTGTATCATTAGGCTTGACACCTCAACATTTTTCACACGATGGTAACTAGCACAAACCGCACAACTCAACAAACGCGTTAGATTGTGTAAAAACGTTCAACGAGCGACAGAAATGCTAAAAGACAAAACACGGCAAATCTTCGACAGCCTGGAGCGGCTAATGAGATACAAAGCTGTCAAGGCTCTTGATGGGAGACCCTTCAGTGATGACGTCTGAGGAACTGATGAAAGATCCAAAATGGGCCTCATCTAAATAAAAAAGATGAGTTTTCCTTTCTGTCAACTGCTTTGCATAATAAAGGTCTATTTTTTCCGGTTGCACGCATAGTGTGTGGGTATTGGGCAAGAACACGGTAGCACTTTGAACATGTTACACGGTCAGACAATCTTAATTTGACTAGTGCAATGATGCAACCTGCATAACGGTTCACCTGTTTCTTTTACAGATAGGTGGTTTGGTCTGCGAGTCTTGGCCCACAAACATTGGCCCTTAACAGTGTGCATTGTGAACTGTATGTTCAAGTCTGCTGCAGTGTTGGGGTGCCTACAATGAATAACGCAGTTTGGTTCTCCTGTGAGAATCCCGTTTTCATTTGCTTGTATGGTCTTCAATTAACACGAGTCGTTCTGTCCGTCATCACCTCACACTCTACCTCGCACACGACTTTCATTAACCCACCCAAATCAACACGTAGGCATTGTGTTCCGTATGTTGACAGACAGACAGACAGGGTCAAAAAATGCCACGAGTCGCATGGAGTTATTGAAAAGTGGACTGGGTTTTCGTCCTCGTTGTTCCAGCACCGCGTTGACCTACCTCTGATGAAGAACATTGCACCAACCCTTATAAGAAGCTGTGTGATACGTTCATTCGGTCAAAGGGAACCCAAATACATTCAATGAGAGCAGTCAGGTGAACCAGGGCAAACAGTCATTATTGAAAGTCTACTTGAACACCCGCTCATGAACGCACCGGTGGACTGGAACATCACCGTTCAAATGCAGAACACTGTAAGTAAACATTGTTCTGGTACGTCATTTTAGCCACTGATGATCACAAAAATCCAACTCATTCCCCTGAGTTGGTCAGGTAACATCTCACGAATACAGTGAATAATTATTGTTGAGGATCGCTATCTTCCGGAACGAAAGCAAAAGTCAGTCTTCGTGGCACAAAGCAAATCTCAGTTTATTGAGTTTCTATTGGTTATTTTATAGACTAAACGCATCGGGAAAATGAAGAATTACAATTGGTGTTGGTGCTTTCGCTTTCTCACTGGTCGGCTCGGCTCCGCTTGTGGCTCGTTTGTTTCAACGCGTGACGCACTTAAACAACTCGTTTCACTCCGGTGCTCATTATAACAAAATCCAATGCTGGAGCACCGTGCCGTGCTGATTGGTCCCCGCGCTGACATACAAGTCTGTTCGTGTTTTCGACACTGATTAACCGTAGACTTCTGCGAATAAATGGTTGACTTCGTATCGATGCTTTTGTCCAATCCAATCCCTTTACAATTATCATTAAAGATAGTTAGAAAGTTCATACCTTCTTCGAATCATCCGCCCCAATGTCTTTCCACATAGCTATTCCATCTAACGTTTTAAGACGAAATTGCAATGCAGCAATCGAACTTAAAAAGTTAACCAACTGCCAAAAGTTCAGCGTTATTCGATCAGAATGCCGAATGTGATGATAGTGTGTTCAGGTGGAAAATATTTTGAGTGTATTACAGAGGATAGGAGAGTTTGATGACCAGATGAAGGGACAATATTCATTACGCATCAGGTAATGGCTAGCGAGACCTGTCTGACTGAGGACAAGGTACCTCATATACAGTCCGAACGTTCTTTAATGGTGTACTATTCAAAATTAGGGCCTTCGACTAGTTGTAATAAGGAAAAGATTTCGGACTGGTTACAGTAAGCAATTTTTATTCATCAGACAAGAACGCGCATCCATCAATGTACATCAGAATTGGAGAGGTCAGAGTCTGCCATTGCCTGGTCTCAATGGCACATGCAAAATCACAAATTGTAAGCTGGTCAGTCCAATGCAGAACATGGAAAATGACCAATAACTGAGGATGTAACATTGAAGCAGTTCGTCCAATCTTGATGTGGTACCTGAACACGACGCGTGAACTGGTCTCTTGCTAGACCGTCTGTTGTGTCGAGGTTTGGATAATCGGTGGATTGAGTAGATTTTCATCACACATGTGGGCTAGGAATTATAAATCACCCGTCCAAACTTGTATCAAAGAATGTTTCTCAGGTACATGAAACAGGTGGTGGGTATTTTTTAACTGAGGCATATCAACCGTCACTCCTATCTGCACAAGAGAAATCGAGAAGTCAGTGAGAGTCTTTCTCAGACTAACCAAACAAGGAGAGCATAAAAACAGTGGGAGTCAAACCGCATTCAGACCTTGTCTGTACTCCGTCAACGATGCATTTGTACTGGACCAACTGCTCTCTCACCCACACAAGTGCGGGAAACCAGACAATCATAAGCAAGCTCCCTTTGCCTCAGTAATACTTCCACACACACTGACATCTCAGGTGCATGATTGCTGTTAGTTTAAAGACTCATCCCGACTTTCCCCTACATTGGTTACTGGCTAGCTGACCGTCAGTAATTTTCAAATTGTTGCACAAGGACCTTATGATTCCTGTCTAGGTTAGGTACGAGGAAATTACACTATGTAAGTTATCCGCATCATTAACACCATGGATCTGGTATTACAACGGTCTTATAGCGTTACATCTCCTCTAAGCATATATCTAAACTATCCATACAACTGTACTGGTTCAGCGTTGCCTACCAATCAAGGGACTCTGTCAATTCTGAACATGTAAAAAAAATCGTTCTTTCTTCATAAACAGACGTTCCTAAAGTTACTATACAAAAGGATTATCTCGTCAGTTACATCAATAAAAGTGATAAAAGTGTACACCTTGTATGGAAGGTCTACCTGTGACTAATCAGTCCTGCTCAAGCAGTCTGAAACTAAACCTGTTCCTGAAAAGGACATGAGCACACCTGTAGTGTTTGAGCAGTCTGGTAGCCAAGTAATCAGAATCACGCAACCGACGGGGGTCAGATCACTTGCTCCATATATCAGCTAATTGTCTGTTACCTCTTATCTAACCTGTCGAGACTAACAGCTGAAGAAAATCACATGACTATCGTGTAACACATATTATGTATGGAGGTAACTGCCATTTACTTGAGTGGGTAGGTTAATCAGGAATCACCCGTACAGTTCAACACGCAACGTGTATCAGCCAACATCTAAGCCGTTACCTATATCTTTCTCCATTTAAATGTACAATTCTCCTGGAATTTTTCACGCCAATATTTCACCGAAGAATGGTTCGAACTACAGTATCAGCTGGTCAAGCTCATGACTGTTATTTGTGTATACATACCATCAATGGCTGAGTAACAGATTACCACACAATCTATCAATGATAACATCAATTTTGCTCGGTTCAAAATAACGATTTGAGTACCTTAATTTCAACAGCCTTTTTCTGCTTTCAGCTGGTTCGTTCGCTAAACAACTCTTGAGAGCTTGCCATCCGGCAATACGCTCAGCCAGCCATAAACAAAGCCCCGGTTTTCCGCTGTTTATGAGCTCCGACACACGCGTCTCCTCATCGATTCGAAAGTCCGACAGAAGTTGTAGGGTGGCAGTCAAAAGAGAATCTTCCAATGCCAAATGAAATTTGCAAATCCAATTGGCCGCAGAGTAGGACCAACATAGGATGTGTTTGAATGGCAGTTCCTCACCAAATCTGGTAACACATCCGTAAACCTGAGTGTGTACAAGAAAACGAATCAGGCTATTACAAGTATTGAAGGATTAATGCGAAAGTGAGAGATGATAGGATAAAACAGTAATTTACCTCCCAACGAAAATTGTCTTTGTTCCAACCGAATTTCAACTCCCACACAATGGGAAATAAACGTCGAACAAGGCGTTGAATGCACCTCTTCTGAAAACCAGCAATCACAGCAGACTCGTTCCGATCGGTGCTCTTATGTGATTCAGTCAGAGGGTGAACAGACGTCGAAGCAGTACTCCGTGGGATACGTGTGTCACCAGCTGGACAGGAAATTTGCCAGTTTCCGATCACCGAAGTGAGTTCACAGTTGTTCATAAGCGATAACATCGGAAATAACTGCAGTGCGAGAGAAACAGTGATGGATTTTTGATACCACTCTTTATGGATGACTTAGTTTAAAACAACAAACTCGTTTGGATAACAGTAATTACCTTGTTATAACAATCCAGTTTTATCACTGAGATTGGAGCCAGGTGATGGGACATTCGCCCTGCCCAGCAGATCTTACTTTCAAGGGTCTCATATAACTACAACCACGTCGCAGTATAATGCACAGAAGTAAGCTAGCAGTCTAGCCGCGAAGGTGAGGGGGTTGGCCTGGCTGGCAGTGTACAATACGTCCAGGAACTGTGGGTCGGACAATAACAATCAGAGTCCAAACCAACGCGCACACCGCCTAACCGAATCGGGTGAGTGAACGGGCACAACACACCGTTGAAACCAGAGCCATATTAGCTGGCTGTGCGTAGGGTATGTGTGTGTGCGTAGGGTATGTGTGTGTGCGTAGTCCCAGTGAATTCGCTGAGCCCCATCGAACCAGCGCTTTGGCCACCACGGTCCACGATCGATGACATCTGCCTGCTCACCCATGGTGCTTGAAAGACACCGCTGGACGGGGAACTAGTGCATGCCGGTGAGTGCAGATGGACAAAGTAAAGATCCGGTTTTCCCAACGGATTGTGCCATCATAACAGTTTTTCATCACAAGATAGATAAATGCCGCATTCACGAACGAAACGGATTTACAAATCATTAAAAGACAGAACAAAACCTCACAATTTCTCCATTGAATCTGGGTCAAGTGGTGCTGTGGTTTTAGGTTAATCGCGTCATTTATGGACTCCCACGTGATGTTTAATAGTCAAATTTCTGTCGCAGAAGACGTTCCAAAAAGTGCAATCACCATGCCATTTGGATGGATTTATTTTTTGCGGATGCCGTTTTGACCAAGAAATGCAGCACAAACCTTCCAATGTCTAATCGATAGAGTAACATTTGGTTTGGATTTCGCTCATCCATATATCAATGATATTCTAATCGCTGGTATTGTCATCAATCCGCCGAAGTGTCAATTAGGGGTGTCATCACTGGACAACCTTGACTACCACAACAACTCAACTGAAGTATATCCGCTTGTCACTAATGTAGCTACCATCAGAGATTTCCCTCAATCCACATATGTACTCCAGGTTATTCGTCTTATTGGTACGATTAATTAATACCGCCGTTACCTACCTAATCTTGCTGACATACTGGAGCCACTCACTGATTTGTTGAGTTCCAAACGGAATAAACCTTAGGGATTATCTGAGACATCAATTATTTCCTCTCTCAATAAACCAGGTGCTTCTAGAATCAACATCCATTCACCAGTTGAACGCCTCTGCTCCTATCAGTATCACTACTGATATGTCAAATTTGGTTACTGTTGGAGCTCTACTTCAGCAATTGGTTCATAACACGTGGCAACCTGTCTCGTTTGCCTCCAAATATTTGCAGCCACCACAAACTCGCTACAGTACGTTCAACCGTGAACTAGTAGCAATCTAGTTGACCATGAAAAACACTTCGGTCATTTTGTTGAAGGACGTGCAGTCTGTGTTTTCACCGACCACAAACCTGATCACTATTCACCAAGAGAGTTAGGTCACTTGAATTACATTTCCTAGTACACATCGAACCTCCGATACGATATCGCGAATCTGACTGGAAAACGTTTCGTTCGAAAGTTCCGTCGACTTTGTGCATATAGCTAAACTACAAGCTAGAAATCCTGACACAGCTAAACACAAGAGCCGAATGAACGCTCAGTAGATAACACATCAGAGAGTAGTACTTCGTGATTTTTTAGGGGATCACTGAGAACCATCGTTCCAAAAGAAATGCGGAAAACTGTTTTCGACGCCTTCCACAACATGTCACATTCAGGAGTCAAAGCATTCAGAAAACTTATTTCTGAACGATTTGTTTGGTTTGGCATGAACAAAGATATTGGCGATTGGACGCGTTGCTGCTTGGCTTGTCAACAGTCCAAGATCCATCGTCATATCGTCACTCCGCCTGCATCGCTCCTTTCTCCTGCTGCTGCTGCTAGCTTAGATCACGTGCACATCGACGTTTTTGGACCCTTGTCATCATCGAAAGGTTTTCGGTATCTCCTTACATGTATCGACAGATTTAATAGGTGACCAAAAGTTTTTCCGATCTGTGACATCACTACTCAAACCCTGTCAACAGCATTCGTAATGGGATGGATTTCACTTTTTGACATACCATCCACGGACCTTGGCTCTCATTTCGGCCCTCACTTATCTGAGCAATTCACACGTCTCCTTGGAAATCAATGGATTCGTGCCACAGCGTACCATCCACAGTCCAACTGAATGGTCGAAAGACTTCACTGAACAGTATAGGCTTCTCTTGTTACCAAACTAGAATCAACCGCTTCGTTGGATCGACTACCACTTGTGCTTCTTGGGTTACCCAACTGTGTTCGTGCTGACAGTCAGTGCTCCCCAGCACAACTTACCCACAGCTTGCGTTTGCGTGGTCAGCTACCAACCCATTAGGACAATGCAAACAATCCTAATCCCACGAACCATGTGATTCGCTTGCAGCATTTCATGTTCAAGTTAACCACGACGGCTACAAAACAAACTCATCAATTATCCCAGCAAACTGGCTAACTCTTCAAACGTATTTGTCGCTGTGATAAGCTCCACAAATCCCTACAACCAGCGTGCAAAAGACCGCATACTGTTCTGAATCGCTCGGACAAATTGTACACGTTCGACGTCGGTGCATCTCGCGACGACATATCGATGGACCGAGTCGTTCCAGCGCGATCATTGGAGGAGCATGCTTCAACTGACTCGCACACACTACCTGAAACAAGTTCGTACAAGACTGAATCCGGTCGGCCAGTGCGTTTCCCAGATCGACCTGTGGTCGCTGTTTCAAGGTAACCTCACAGCTGGTGGGAGGCTATCTGGCCGTCGTTTCGCCCTCTCATGCGGTCCGTCAAGTGTCAAGCCGACTAGTCTAGGTGATGGCCGCCGGCCCAAACCGCACATGCGCGTCCACGCATTCATCGGCCCTAAAGCTCTCCCTACACCCCAAACACACAGTCACCATCTGCACACTCAGCCAATTGGGACGCTCTAACAGGACGTGATTCTGTGCGGACGATACACGGGCACGCATGGCGCGTGACGGGATCGAACTCACCAGCCTTAACAACTGTTCAAAGTTTTATCTCAATCCAAATATACAGACGGGATCATTACCTAGTGCTCGCTAGGGTGCTTCCGAACAATTTGGTAGGATCCGAATTCGCAGTGATATGACTGAATAGGTTTGACGACCACTTCGTCGCGTGTCTGATGCACCCACACTATTGCGCCTTTGTACAGTCAAATCTCGGTCATAACACCATGTCACTACCAAGTAAATCCTTGGTTAAGCCACAACGAGTTGTGGCTTAACCGAGGATTCACTTGATAATGAACGTCAGCACAACGCACAATATATTTTCGCACATCCGTTCTGTGTACGGTTCGGATGTACTAACCATGTCACTACTTTCATGGCGCGTTCAATTCACCCCTTATCTTAACCCCGACATAACAAACAATCTACGCAGCATCTTCTCTGTTCTGTACTGGACCAATCAGATCACAGACCCTGTTGCTGAATGTGCCAATGATGTCAGCCAATGACGAACTGTGAGTTCTTTAATGCTGATATACACCTATAAATCCGTATCCTTGTCCGATGAACGATAAGTGTTTACTGCAACCAGTTCAGGTTATCCTCCTCAACATTTACGCCATAGGCTTGAATTCATTTAAGATTCGAAGTCTGTATTTCAGGCTATTACGACTATGTGTAAAGATATCCTGCATATTATTTGTAAGATTAGATACTGTAGATTAATATACTAGTGATGAGTAGTTGGGGATTTGATTTATTTTCAAGTTGACCATCACTCACATTTGATCGCAGCGTCTGCATTCAGATAGACTGTCCAGCCAGCCTCTTTCGAAAAGAAACACTAGACTCGAGTTTCGCTCACATCAGAGCTCGAGACGATCGAGCAACCTGATCATTGATCACAAGCGAGAGTGGTTGAGCATTCAGATTTGTTAATTCGGTCGTGCCTAATGAGGTCAATGGCGCAGTGGTTAACACGGTTGCCTCATGATTGGAATGGCCGGAGTTCAAATTCCGGCCGTGGCAAGGATATGCACTACTGATGAGCTCTAATGAGAGCGAAACTCGAGTCTAGTGCTTCTTTTCGAAAGAGGCTGGCTGGAGAGTCTATCTGAATGCGAACGCTGCGATCAAATGTGAGTGATGTTCAACCTGAAAATAAACCAAATTCCCGACTACTCATCAGCAATCTAGATTCGTCTTACACAATAAAACAAAATTCTCACTAGACCACGCTTGTACTTGATCAGTATAAAACCGTGAAAGTTCAGGTACTGCCCAGTCCAAGTGTTTAAGATAGACGGACCGTAATACGGAACCGTTGTTTCGGCGTTTCATGACAATATACCAAAACGCCACGGTTTCGTCCTGCTCGTGCTCAATGATAAAGCTAATTTTAGCATTCAGCCTGTTCACTAAGCCCAGCACATTCGTTGCCATCTCCCTATTGTTGATAAACAGCATAATATCGTTCATAAAATGTCAGTAGGAGTGAACCTGACTGAGGAAAGCATCTTCATTCTGCTCTAGATGGGCAACGAAAATATCACCTATTAGCAGATCGAGTGGACTGTCCATGGAAGTACCATAGTTTCCCGGAAGCAGAACTTGATGTTTGGTGAAGACGTTTTGACTCAGACATCGGCAATCCTATGTTCAATTGATGAGTCAATATATTGACAAATTATATCAACCGTCTGCATTAGAGGAACATTTGTAAACAAAAATCTACCTCCAAGCTGGCCATATATTCGTTGCTACAGTACAAAGCATCGAGTAATTCGACTGGCTCAAACAATTTTTCTAACCATTGATTGCTTTACGAGGAAGTTCTATCCATGTCCAATTCACCACAACACAAGTTGGCATACTGGTTGATCCAACTTCTTCAGCTCGACTTGGATACTGCCAAGTTCGGTGAAAAAACCCACAAACCACTTTTTGCAATAACGCTTGACATGAAGTCTGTCGAATATTCTCTAAATTTCCGGAGAGCCTTTCCGTTAAAAGTTTCGAATACGGTTACTCTAAATGATCTAATATCATCTAACCCGATGTAGTTTCCGAACTAGTGCAACTCGTTTCCATGACAAGTAAACTCCTGAGAATATTAATAAACGACTGTTTTTTTGCCGAATCAAGAAATCAGGCCAAATAACAATGCTCAAACCCTGATGAATTGAACTCAGAGACGAGATTGAAGACCGCACATTGTTGTACCATAGTTATCAGGGTCACTTTGAACCGAAGTTTGCGCTAGCGTATCGTTCTACACAGTTCTTTCGGACTGGTTCACAGCAGACAACAACTGGTCATGGAGTATTATGTTAGTAGTGACCCGGTAGAAATACTACTATCCTAGACCTCGTTATTGTCAGTTAAATCTAACGAGGGCACTGTGGACTGAAGCGGACGTTACGTCAACATCAGTTAAGAAATCCTTATGTTGGAATCATCTGTAAGGAAAAACTTGAAGTTCTCTTCGGTCTTCGAAGTCCCCTGTAGCAAGGTAGCATTTTAAATCATTTTTGTTCCGAAAACACCGTAATTTTCATCCTGAATAATCGCATCCAGCCCTGCTCAGTTTTCTCACCCATGACCATTGTTTTCAACTACCCTTCTTCACAGTTAGTTCACACCGTATACCTAGCGGGTGAATATAAAAACAGGAACGCATCAGCATCACATTCACTGCGTGGGAGAATGACTGACTTAAACATGCACGTCCGGTATGACGTATTGGGGCCTTTGTACACGATGTTCTTACACACCTACCAATATATATGTGCGCTCGACAAGCTTGTGTTGATTTTATAAATTGGTGTTTGCGATTTGCTGAACGTTGCGGCAGCCCGGGTAGTGAGGGTGTCTGAACCGATGAGAATACTGAGCCCAAGGTGAGCGGTGGAATTTTCGCCTGATTTACGACCAGTTTTCAAAAGAAACGAAAGGTTACAACGGCTACAAACAAATTTATAACCGGAGAAAGTTCTTAACGGCCAAATTTGGACAGATAAACTTCCAACACAGCTTGAAACTTCTGAACGCGACCCGTGTGTCTAACAAGAGCACATTACCATAAGAGTAGGAGATACTAATTGCAACGAATAAGGACAGGTAAATCTCGTTATGGCAATGCAGTTGAACTAATTCCATACATTTGATTCGATACCGACAGTTTATAAATCCAAACTCACACTCATTGCTCGTTCTTTCGGCTTTTGTGTTAACTCGGCCAACGAACCAACCGTCTGGGCAATCTTGGCTAAGTGTTTCCACCCATTTTTGATAGTATCAAGGCAAGTTGAGGCCTTCATGGTAACCGGTACAAACAGTGAACTGCCTTTTGCATTCAGCTGGAAGTACTCTAGTTCCCATTCAGAGATTGAGGTCATACATGCGATGATGACATCCACTGAGATGTTTGCAGGTAGTTGGTTCGATTCCGCCGCATGCATTAAATAGAGCATCTAATGAAATGAAAGATTAGAGTGAAATCTGACAAAGTTTTGTGCAAGTGAGACCACAAAAAGAACGTTTCATGTTGAAATGTGTACCTTTCAGCCGCTTGAACAAGGTATACAGAATACTTGAAAATTTGAATAGAGCGGGCAAAAAGTATTCAGGATATACAGATTTTGAACGAATTTATTTTCATACACTCCTTCAGTCGCGACAAGAGTCACCGATATGCACTGGGTACTTTTCGTTAACATAGCAATTGCAATGCACAATCAAATACTGTATGTTATTGTTGTTATATTGCATGGTGCAGTCAAGGTCCGCCAGTGTCTGTGCACATGAAAACTGGCCAGTCTACTTGTTCAGTTGCAACCAAAATGGCGTCTACATCAACAGAAAAAGTCGATGCTTGCACCAACATATGGCGAAGCAGATCCCTGAGTGAACATCATCTGCGAAGCCAATAACCAACCGGTTAATTGTAGAAAACCGAAGCACCTGACATCATCGAGTGCTGGACACATCCTAGCAACCGGTCCTCTGTCTGGTGCAATAAAATGTAAGTAAATACTAGTTACTAAGGGAACAAGAGGACAGATACATTCTGTGAGTGCAAGTAGGTACATGATTCATCATGCCCACATGCAAAGATGGGCATGGTTAGTAGGTCACCAATGTACTCATAGTACACCATGGTAGTTGGGCAATTAATCCGCTCTTCTTTTCATAAATTTGGGTGTCTGCAATCTTCTACCCATTCACTTCATCAGCTTTGTCGGTGTACTGTACGATAAATGATCTGTCTGACTTTTCGGGGGTTCAGTGTGAATTTTGTTTTCCATCCTTCTCTTTTCTGGAATGCACTAACCTGTACTCCTCTATTGCAATGCCTCTTGTATTACACTTCACAAATCTTTCTTCTTAGTTTAGATATCGTCATTACAGTCTCTCCCCCTCTGTTTATTCCCCGAGAGATAAAGGTTTCCTTTCCTTATTAGTCAATCAACTGGCTAACTAGCATTGGTCGGCTGGATACAAAGACCCCACTCAGACACACACACTGGTCTTATTCCGTCGGGTTTACACTGGATATGTGGTGTGTGGGTGTAACTGCAAATGGTGCAGCGCAGGCCAGTTGCGGTGATCGTTAAGCGCAGACGTACTTTGAATTCGTTCACAGTGACACGCGAATCCGAATCGGATGTCACCAACCAAGATTCATCACAGTTGTTCACTACTCGCAGCAAGAAGCATGATAAAAACAGAGCCAGAACCGACTTTCTGCAAGCATATCAAACTTGCTTTAACGAATTCGACGTTCGAGGTCGCGTCAAACTAAACCGTTGATAGGACCTTCATTACATGTTGTTCTTAGAAGAGACCGTATTATCTGAATTCGTGCACCAATTCAAACTTGACGAGCAAATAATCGCTGTCATGTGAGGGTCTCTATGTACGCAGAGTGGACTAATCAAACTGATTGGTTAATCATGACTTAGGCTCGTTAACTGGTTGGTTGTGTCAGTGTAGGTGAAGCCTACATGTTGGATTAAGGGGAGAGCATTTCATCTTGCTTGACACAGCCATACATCTGTAGGCAGTGGGTAAGTGTTTCCAGTGCCCTCCTAAGCGTTTCCCCAGATGTTTTACGCAGTGAATCGCGCAGCCAGAACGCGGCGTACAGCGCAGGGAAAAACATTACAAAGAAGTGTCAGCACAGACTAATTAATTGGGTCAGAATGAGTTGATATGATAGGCGTGTCTTGGCAAACGGGAGAAACTGGACAAGGTTCACAAGATGCCTAAAAAAGGAAATGCACTCTTTTTGTGACTAAAATACCGGCTAGAAAGTGCCAGGCTATGGGTGGCGAGGTGTGAACTGAGTGATGAGTACACTTCGTTGAACTCCACACTACAAACATCATTGACCATGAGACAGCTAGTTGGCCCTGGTCTAGTTGTCACCCGTCTGACAATCTTCCCAGTATCGGCTCGCATTTGGTTTCATCGAGCAAATCACCAGGAAAATCTTCTTGTGGTTTCTGAACAGATGAGGGATCCAGAGGCAACGGGGTTCATGTCTAACTTCAGAACAAATTTACGATGCACCTTCAACTTAACCAACAGAAAATCATAAAATTTGGGCATTGCTCCAACTACCCGTTGGGAAGACCGAAGAGGTGAGCACTTTGATAGACAAAGCGACAGCATGAAGTTTACTGTTGCGACCAACTAATATTGACCATTGCGCCCGAACAGAATCAAGTGCATCAACAGGCAGTAATGTTGTTTTTAATTTGGCCGGACTAACGCTTATCGACAGACAATGTTTATCATCATCAGTAGGATGCATGCAAGCTCATTTCAGCTCACCTGGTCTTGAAATGTCAGAAACCGTTGAAGTAGTTGCTCGTACTGGTAGTACTGTCCAAAAGTGGAACAAACTGGTGGATCTGGCACAGCAATCTTTGTGGCCATTTGCCTCGTTGCTTGCACCGGAAAGTAATAAGATTGCAGAAGAACCTGTTGTCTGGTTGTCAGTTCGCCTAATTTCTCCAGAATTGTCGGTATATCGAGCAAAATCCAGGGTATCCGAACACTTCCTCCTGCCGAGTTTTCCACTTTCTATAGGGAGAAAGTTTCGGGGATTCGGTGAAAAAATAGCGGAGGGTTACCAAACTGGTTTTCTAGTCATCTTTAAACAAGTTGCAATCTGACCTGTTTCACCGTATGCTCAATCTTGTATCTATCTAGAACTGCAAACGATCTTCAGGCACCAATACAAATTCCGTGATTACACAATAGCCCTTTTCGTTAGTTCGCAAGTGAGGTTGTTGATGTATTTTCTCCCAGAAACATTTTCAGTCTCAAACTTCACACGATATTTGACGTCTTTTAATAAAAGGACTACTGAGACGTATTTCTATGTGAGAAGCAACATCATCTGTCTGTTCACTAATCGTCACCGTTTTATTGTGAGAAATGGTTACACATATTTCCTGTTTTACAATCGAACTGTTGCATTTTCTACAGGGTTTTTGATTTGTTACCTAAATCAACCAATTAAGTGAAGAGGGTCATATGTATGCACGCATTTTTGTGCGTTGTTCTCTTACGGTATAACAGCTTTCATTAGTTTACTGTGCACTTCGTTTTTAGTGGCCGCTTCACATTGTTTTACATTAGGTTGTAATCAAACTCGGAATTGGAACTGGTACAGAACTTATTCGGGAATTGTGTATGCCATGTTTCCTCTCGGGTATGATATAGTCCGGTGAACGACGCTGCCCGTCAAATGCATTTGAACGAACTGCACAAAAACGCATTCTGACTCAGAAGAGTAATTAGGTAAGAGATTATGTGATGCATGTAGTGTCTTCATTAGTCAACATTCGCTGGACGAACAGGATGAATCCCGTGGCTAGCAAAATAGATTTTATGCCGTTATTGTATAAAAAATAGTAGTTTGTCCCCCGATGAACATTTGACGATGAAAATATGTTTCTTATACTACGAACGTGCTGGTGAAAGACAACCACTTTGTCGAATTCATCATCATCATCATCATCGTCATCATCATCATCATCAT
>QNGE01008567.1:3820-16244 GCA_008508345.1 Paragonimus westermani | reverse complement strand
GGGTTCAGAAGTACATCTTCGGAACTGTAGGTCTACGAACATTGCATGCGGAAATCGGGGTTTATAGTTGAAAGAACGATTGGGTAGCGATGATAGCCAAAATGGAATCTAGGACCCAGGTAGACTAGTGTTCGTGAGGGTCACCCAAGTGAGTTTACACATATGTCAAGCTAATTCTGGAATGATCTCAGTTCAGTCCCCGTTTACACAAAACCTTACGAACCAAGCTTATGTTGTGTTCCAGAATATTCTGCCATTTCCAACAACTTCAATGCAAACATAACTTTGCTGCCTAAAATCATATGAAGTAAAGAAGCTTATGTGCCAGACACGTGAATTTCAGCTGACACAACGGTCAACACATCTACATCATCAATTAGAGCATGCTGGCCAATGTTTGTACAACCTTCAAATGCGTTTGTCTAAGCAGCATGCGCCTATCGTACAAATTCAGTGAACGCGTGTGCAGTCACGGCGCTCTAGCCGGAAAACCATCTGCACTGTGATTACAGATAGGGTGTGCCGTATGAAACGAGCTTCCAAATGAATCGGAAACGAATGACAGATGTATTTTAGAAGTATACGCAATATTCTTCTAGTTTTCCAACCGTTGACTGTTTAGGATAACTGATTGCAAAGTGAATAAGTGTTTAGGAAGAATGATGTGGTTATATATCCTCTTGTTTGGGAGCGAGAAAAGTACGGGTTGTGGTTGCTCATTAGGAATCGACCGAAGTTTGTGATAAACTCATTGTGCATAACGGAACAGTGCACGTGAGTTCCGCGAATAAACTAGGCAGCTCCCCTTCCAGACTACCCTACCGTGACACAAGCGGTAATCTGGTAACTAGCCGAATCTTCCGACACCCGACATCGTCTGATTGCATGATCGCCTGATTGATCGATATAACCTGTTGGGACTGAGTTTACCACCCGTGGAGTCACTCGTGTCATTAGGAAATGTCGGGACATTGAGTTGTTGAACTGCGATAATTCTCCTTTCTGAAGCGGACTATTTGCAAGGATGTATTCTTTCTGCCAGTTGTTTTAGACGCCAAATGCTCTCACGATCAGCTCTTGATGCCAAAAGCAAACACATAACAATTATCGTGTATAGACTTGATGGATAGCCTAATCGTGAAGAAATTCTACGTGGGCCACAGCATTTACAAAAACGACGGCCACATATTCGCCGTGATTTATATGTCCGTAACCCTTAGCACTTGCAGTACGGTTAGAACTCGAAACACTTTCATTGAAAATGAAATGTCTGCCGTCACTTTGGAGGTGGACAATGTGATTTAAAGCAATGATTGCGGATGTGCTCAAGTTCATCAACGCGGAACATGATAATTGTCAGAAACAGAGGAGGTGGAATTTCTCGATGTTGCGTTGAACTGCTTTGTGTATCAACTAGCGTTTGATAGCTTTTCTATTCTTGAAATTTGTATGCAGATTTCGTGTCTGTATTCCTCAAACGTTTCTTCACAAGAAGTCACTTTGATCCTAATGAGGATGTAACTGATCAGATCTTGAGCCAATTGAAGTATTATGCACTGATGGCCATGGGACGAGTTTACGAAATATTCGGTCTACAACATAATTACGTGATAGAATCGATCAGTTTAGCTTTCGTCGTTTCAGTGATTTGCGGACAAATGAGGTTAGATGCGAATACCCTGGCGATTGTGAATCGCAGTTCAATAACTCAATGTCCCGACATTTCCTAATGACATGAGTAACTCCATGGTTGGTAAACTCAGTCCCAACAGGTTATATCGATCAATCAGGCGATCATGCAATCAGACGATGTCGGGTGTCGGAAGATTCGGCTAGTTACCAGATTACCGCTTGTGTCACGGTAGGGTAGTCTGGAAGGGGAGCTGCCTAGTTTATTCGCGGAACTTACGTGCACTGTTCCGTTGTGCACAATGAGTTTATCACAAACTTCGGTCGATTCCTAATGAGCAGCCACAACCCGTACTTTTCTCACTCCCAAACAAGAGGATATATAACCAAATCATTCTTCCTAAACACTTATTCACTTGGCAATCAGTTATCCTAAACAGTCAACGGTTAGAAAACTAGAAGAATATTGCGTATACTTCTAAAATACATCTGTCATTCGTTCCCGATTCGTTTGTAAGCTCGTTTCATACGGCACACCCTATTTGTAATTACAGTGCAGATGGTTTTCCGGCTAGAGCGCCGTGACTGCACACGCGTTCACTAAATTTGTACGATAGGCGCATGCTGCTTAGACAAACGCGTTTGAAGGTTGTACAAACATTGGCCAGCATGCTCTAATTGATTATGTAGATGTGTTGACCGTTGTGTCAGCTGGAATTCACGTGTCTGGCACATAAGCTTCTTTACTTCATATGGTTTTAGGCAGCAGAGTTATGTTTGCATTGAAGTTGTTAGAAATGGCAGAATATTCTGGAACACAACATAAGCTTGGTTCGTAAGGTTTTGTGTAAACGGGGAGTGAACTGAGATCATTCCAGGACTAGCTTGACATATGTGTAAACTCACTTGGGTGACCCTCACGAACACTAGTCTACCTGGGTCCTAGATTCCATTTTGGCTATCATCGCTACCCAATCGTTCTTTCAACTATAAACCCCGATTTCCGCATGCAATGTTCGTAGACCTACAGTTCCGAAGATGTACTTCTGAACCCACCTCTCAAATGTGACCGTATCACAACCGATGTCATTCTTTCAGTTGCTCATCATTTGCAGATGTACAGGGCTGATCAGCACGCGTACAATCGTATTCAGCTGTAATGCACTCTCCCTTATGCTGTCTCTCAGTTTGTTTGCTACTGTAGTGAACTCGCGTTTCAGTCAGTCACTCAGGTTGTCTGCTTTACACAATCAGAATGCCAAGGAGTGGTCTCTTCCAATATCATTAAAACTCGCTTATTTCATGTGTTCCAGCGGTTCACGCTCACATCTGAGGAGGGTGATGAGAATTCGATTATTTTGCGACATACGCTCCTTCTACTTATTGATGAGCGATATCTGCAAATTTATTCCCTTCAGTCTTCTTGAGAGCAAGCTGCATCGGTACTCCCCGGGAATAAGTCAACCCTACAATACACTTTATGGACATGATTTCTCAGCCTAGACCAACTCATGGCACAAATAAAATTCCGACATAATAAGGTTGCACAGATATTTTCTCAAAGATGACCTTATCCAATATATGTGGAGCACTTGACAAATTATTGAGTAATTCGATTTAGAAATAAAACTGATGGCAGGGGAACAATGCTACAGAGGATAGTGCATTGAAATGCAAAAATAGAATGTCATTCAACCGAATGTTCGATGTGATGATAGAAGGTGAATGTATGCATGGTGATATACCGAACCAAAACGCACTTTTCATAGAGCAGTGTGTTACGGTGGCTTTCGGAGGTGGACTGTTGAGTTTTCAGCAGAATGCATGCAGTTTCTCCAACTTCGCCAGACTTTTGTCGTTCACCGCTAAACGGTCGTCTGTTTATAACGCCACCAAATTTGACAGGATGGTAAATTCGCTTACAGAGGCCTCACGGT
The DNA here is from genome assembly GCA_008508345.1 of Paragonimus westermani. Lineage (NCBI taxonomy): Eukaryota > Metazoa > Platyhelminthes > Trematoda > Plagiorchiida > Troglotrematidae > Paragonimus > Paragonimus westermani. Next base: position 12,678 of record QNGE01008567.1, on the reverse strand, counting down.
GGTAGCTGAGCACTATCCTTAAACTCAGTGATATTTGTCTATGTTTACTGAGCTTCAAAGTTTGAATACCTCCGCAGAGAAACACACGGTAGCGTACTGTGGCCATGAAACCATACAGTCTTCGAGGGCTTTAGTAAACGTACTATTTGAAAATTTCGGGAAAGTTCCTATTTGGTCGTAGAGGTGACAGCCTGACACACATTTGCTTTCGAGTATTCATCATGTTACCACGTTCACATCGAAGGTCAAGTTAGACAGCTTGTTTCACTTAATATTTGTAGTTCTGTAACTGTAATGGTCTTCAAGAGTGATGACACATGCCCTACCCCGATACTGTTGCGTAGTTAGCTGAATGACCTCCGTCCGAACCTAAAATTTATGCTTACGAAATCTTTCATTTGCACGCTCTGGACGTAACATGCAGCCGCTCCCCAGACGAAATAAATTCTAACTTGACATGAGCAACTCCGAACCCTAGGCTCGGAATCTTGAGTCAGGTTTGGATTGCAATGTTCTAACTTGCCCAACTATGCCGACTGGATGTCAGCCGACGGTTGACTTCCACGCTCTTGCTTTCGAGAGTGACTTTCAAGAGTCATAGATCCAAACCTTCCGACAGTGAGAAGCGTGTTCTGGTTGGTCAGATTGTCGTCACATTTTTCTTGAAACGGTCGGCAAGTTAGCTGACCCACCTCAGTTGTGACAGTAGTTTAAGATATTCTGTTGAGACTGCGCTACTCGATCTTTCTCTTCAACATCCACGATCGTCTTCCTTTCAGTCTTTCGCACAACTGATGTGCCCTGTCACCTAGGAACTATCGGCCTTGTCTCTCGTTGTCTAACAGAAGAGCACCTGAATAGATGATTACCCGATCTTGTGCAACTCGGTCAACTTACTGCGAGACACGCGTTTGACATAGTTTCGGATACAATTTTACCGTTCGTATGTACATGGTTTTGAATTTTCTCCTCATCATCCGCAATTTCCTCAGTTGTTTTCATGCCGAACCTTCCGCATTCACCTGATAAGACGTAGCACATTTCGACTGGCAATGAACCGTGGGACCCATTGGGTTGTCCACACGTCCCAATGTTAGTTTGAAAAACATTGGTTTGACATACACATGCATTTGGCACTCTTTCTGTTACATTTTCTATAAGTGCACGCGTATTCTTGGTCCGTATGCTTGGGAGAATCGTATATATTGTTGAAGCGGTTTGCTATATCGAACTGTGCAGCCTTCCGTGGTTGTTTTAAACAAATATGCAAACATGCACACCTTCAGGTTATTGTAACATTTTGACTTCAGTTGACTCTAGACCCCAATCCGAAAATTCCAGACGGTCTGTGGTGAATTAGAACAGTAGGATTGCGTTAATATTCAATAACGAACGCGTGTCTGATTACTCTGATAAAAGGCGAGATTGTCAGGCCGATTACACCCGTCGCGCAACTCCTTTCATTACCCTATCAATGTTGATGTGAACGCAACCTGCAATCAGTTCGCAGGATGGGCATATCAGGCACCTGAATTGACGTGCATATGACTCGCGAATATTCTTCATGCTGCGTGGTAACGTCAGCCATTCAGGTATGTTCGCTAAAACCTCGAGTCACGGAAACGCAAGCTAATTTACAAATATGCCTCGCATATGAAGAAACAAGTAGGTCTCAAAGTGTATTCAATGTAAACAGTTGAATGTGGCAGGTTTGCATAGACTTGATCACTTGGTAACTGTCTCTTCTTTCATCTCTGTAAAGGAACGAGTCATTAGCTAATGAATAAACAAACAAGTCATAGGACGCTAACTGGGCTTGTGAAAACTCTTGTTTTGCACAGCTAGTAGGTTTCAATAACGAACGCGTGTCTGATTACTCTGATAAAAGGCGAGATTGTCAGGCCGATTACACCCGTCGCGCAACTCCTTTCATTACCCTATCAATGTTGATGTGAACGCAACCTGCAATCAGTTCGCAGGATGGGCATATCAGGCACCTGAATTGACGTGCATATGACTCGCGAATATTCTTCATGCTGCGTGGTAACGTCAGCCATTCAGGTGTGTTCGCTAAAACCTCGAGTCACGGAAACGCAAGCTAATTTACAAATATGCCTCGCATATGAAGAAACAAGTAGGTCTCAAAGTGTATTCAATGTAAACAGTTGAATGTGGCAGGTTTGCATAGACTTGATCACTTGGTAACTGTCTCTTCTTTCATCTCTGTAAAGGAACGAGTCATTAGCTAATGAATAAACAAACAAGTCATAGGACGCTAACTGGGCTTGTGAAAACTCTTGTTTTGCACAGCTAGTAGGTCGACAAGTGACGCTTGAATAACTGTACACAGTGCTTCGCAAGATTTGAAGTCGAATAATCTAACATTTTCAGCTTGTAATATTGGGAGCCGTTACACAAATCTAAGATGTGTAATCGTCCATATTAGGTTTGGGGATTATTGCTCTTTCCTCACACCTAGTGAAAATCGATTATCGTTCGTGTGCGGTGTGCATAACTCACTTTGGATGTAGTACTCCACTTCTGAAATTAGTAAACATGTGTTGTAGGTCAAACCAGCATCGGGAGTGTTTGCCTTATCAATACTACGCAAACCGATATGTGACTTGTATATTCTCAAGCAAACGAGTAAGCATGATCAACCGTCTGTTTCAAGTCTTGAGTTTCAGTGACTTGAACTAATACATTGTTCCTCACCATCTCGCACCGTATCAAAATCTGCAACAGAATTAGGTGAAGGATATACTGTATTGCGAATTGATACATCACTTGGACATTTGGAATCATGTAGAATTGAGGGGCAAATGTAGCAAATGTCACAGTATTAAGAACGTACTTTAATTTCGCCTGTAAAATGTAAACTCACCATCAGGCCATTTTTCGAGAAGGTCTGTTGCAGGTTTGAAATTTGATCAAGATACATGGTTACGTGACATACAAATTTAGCACAAACTGAAGATATTTGAGCATACTGAACGCAACTACAGTTGATTTGATGACCGTTCTAGTATGAAGCTCCAGATCGTCGCATACCATTTAAGCAGATTAATCTTGGTCTTTCTGCTTAAGTTAATCATTGCCAAGTCATCTTTATGCAAGATATGATACACAAACAATCGGAGCTGCCAAGCGTCATCATGTTTCAAGTGATCGATTTTCAGTCAATTCTGTACTGTTATTATCTGATAAAAACTAACCGTCACGTTTTTCATCCGTCCACTCTGAAAATGTGGCGTTAAATTTTACAACCTGTGTTGAAATGTAGTAAGAACTTTGCCACGAATTGGTATCAGCCGCACTTTCTCTGTGCTTGTACAATTAAGGCAAACCTCAATCAAGGCATTCGAGAATTCTAAAACATCCGGTAAATGTGCCACATTGATGACACACATTTTCGTGTCCAACTCTTCACAAAAACTATCTGGAAGTATCAGTCCGGAACTTTCAACAATTACTTCTGTTTATCTTTGTATGGGTGGGGGTCACCAATTCTCAAGCATTGTCTTTAAAAATGCGAAATGCCTGTTTCACAAATCCGCAGTTGGTTCATTTTTGATCAAACAACCTATGTTGATTTGTTGTGAGCCAGGCGTTCAACAAGGGAACAATCGGAGTTTGTTCTGAAGCACTGATATATGAGAATGCGTGCTTGAACGGTACACGCAAATAGTGATGTATAATCATGCACACATTAAACGCACAAAAATGTTGTGCGCTTCTCTGTGTTTTCCAAATGCTACCTTAAGACTTCTGGAATGAAGTTGGTGCTGAACAATGCATCAACTCTATGACTGACGTTGTTTGATCAGTGTTCATGATATAATTGGCCTCGATGTACTGTGAGGCGTAGTCATTGTACAGCATGACGTTCAAGCATACAATCTTTGTTTGAGCACGCTGCAACTCAAACTGCTGAATTTCACTGAATACCAGAGGGGAATATCAATACGGCAATTGTGTCACGGTAGCTGTGTCAAATGGGCAATTACGATTTGTTTTGCCACCTAGTCTCACCTTGAAGCAGCTCTTCATTGTCTGTGTGGTAAATGGCAGTCGAACGATGTGATGTGTGAGTGACGTCCATTCAGATGCGCAAGCACGATTACAGTCGATTAACGCTACAACCAGATATGTCGAAGCGCAATGTTGGCGCATTTGACAGGCCGTATACACAAGACATAACTGAAGGCGCTGAGTAATATCCAAATTGTGCCAGTGTGTGATCTGTTTCCTAATTTTCATGAATCCATTCGAAAGACTTTCAGGACCATAGAGGGTTATTTCGAAGTAATCAGCGTTGAAGAAAGAATTAAAATCGATCGAGTTTGCTATGAGTTTTGTTCAAGTTTTTTGTATTTCAAAGACCACATATAGGTTTGGTATTCTATCAACGATTATCGATCAATTCCCGGTGAATCACCCATTAGAAACACAAGCCAGGTTATGGACTTAAAATGCACTGTGTGTAGTTTATACTATTCCGAATTTCTGTTCGGCGTGGCTTACGCTGGTGTGACACGAGCTTGGTCACGTAACTCACACTGAACCAATACATCGCGCCTAGTGCAATTATGTGCAACTGTGACTCACCTTTCAGATAGATACCAGGAACTGTGTAATGAAGATCCGTGAACACATTCGGTTATTGAAGCATTTGACGAGCCATGGACTGTACACGGTACAGGCTACATGTAAATGTACTTTATTTGAAAACCACGGTAACCAACGTGATCGGAATTCAGCATGAGCACCAGACTCGTCTGTTGTGTGTTGCCAATCATCAGCCCCAACTATTGGAGGAACCTCAACACATATTCTACCAGACGATTTGCTAGTGTGTACCTCCACACTTTCAACACGATGATGAAATCATGTATTTCCATAAACTTAGAAATACTATGCCTGGAGGAATCTCCGAAGGGAATTCTATTTTATCACTGAATTGAAGTTCCACGCAACCTGGACACTTACGATGTTGCATGTAGTTCATAGCTACATTCATGTGAAGAGATAAGCAAACGTTGAGATATGTATGCTTGTTGTTATACAGTGCACTATTTGTGGTGCGATTATTGCGACACACTTCTGTATCTAATAAAACACTGAAATCAAAAATTACCGACGAAGAGTTCGTGATCGCCTTGGTGAACGGAAGGTAGACAATTGTCACTAAAGATGAAACAACTCATAAAGTTCAACGCATAGTTATTTCTACACCTCATGGTATCAAACCAGGTTAGATCACTGCAGTTTCATCGACCATTACATTGATTTAATCTGTAAGTTCTGAGCAGTTATATCTATAATTTAAATTCGAATGATGTGTTTCTTAAGTAGACCTATGGCGAAAAATATTGATTTCGGCTGAATTCAAATTGACAACGAAAACAGCATGTCTAGATTCGGCATGTGATCACAAATGTTTTCATTACAATCCATTTACTGGTACAACTCTCTGTCTTATATGGATTTAGGATGTACTCTGAAAATACTACATGCTACCTGAACTTTTCAACGAAATCTACTGTGACAGATGTAAGTCTACGCCGAATCCTTCTCCATCGATACAGCTAGCCAATAAGTTTGAACGAGATGGACTGCTGCCCACTATGCACAATTCAACAGACATTCGGAAAAATCGGTTTGAAAATGTCTGTTCAAATTGGTTCATACACTGAGAATACCAATCAAGTTTGTCTTGATATGCGCACCTGGATGATGGGTCCACCGAAACCACTATTGTCAGCCTAACGTTAATTTCCGTTATTTCAATCTGGACAGACGCATTCAATACACTGGCGTTCCACGTACACGAGTTCAAAAAATGCATTACTTACCTGGTGACTTGCTCGCTCTCGCTAAATCAGTTGAAAATACAAAATCATATCATCTCCTGCTTTTAACGTGAAAATGTTTTGTTTAAATGTAGAACCATGAAGTGATTTACACTTGACAATTTGTTCCATTTCTTTTCCGAATAACATACCCCTTTCCTCAAACGGTTCAACTGAATTGTATAGCAAACCAAATGATAATGAGTTGATTTCAAGCTGTATCACGCCAACCACGTGTAGTTTGCTTTCAGGAAAACACTCGGTTATATGACACAAACTCACGCTCTGATTTCAATTGTGCTGCAACTGGAGTCGTCAACATGACCGGTTAAGGTGCACGATTTGATCGACATTTCTCAACTTACATGCACTGAAACCGTTGCGAATCCAAATCGTACTTACTTTGAGCAAGCGCTTTGCTTTCTGAAGTATTTAATAGCAGTACGGTGTATGTTTAACTTTGAAAAATCGACGAGTAACATTTCCATCTCTTGTGATGACTCTCGGAAAAATACGCTCGACGACAACAAGTCTAAATTAAATCACCCCTGGAGTAAACCGGTGAACTATTGTAATGCAGAAGATCAGTTGCATCAAACATTCCGCTTACGTATCTCTCCTCCTAAAAATCAACGAAATGGAAGTAGGGTTGTTGTTGATCAACCACCCTTCAAGTTTGTTTGTACAGCTTGTCAATGACAGATTACAGTTTGATAGCGGGCGACTTACCACTTTCCAAAAATTGGAGTTCTGTAAACGCAAATTGTAAATTCACGTTAAACTGAATTTCAGTACAGACTTCCGTGTTTGTGTGACAAAGAGTATATATTCATATGACCAGGTGTACCTAATCTGTTTTGTCGAAAGAAGCTCGACGTTTATATATGTTCCATCTATGTCAGTTGAGGTGGTTGCCTTTGCCGTTATATTGTTTGAACATGAAAATCTGAAAACATATTATTTCTTACCGTGTAGCATGAACGTTTTCCACACTAGATCAAAAGACAGTTGTTTCAACGAAATACATGATCAGTCTCCCACTTCCGACTTGTCCAGCGTTATACCTCACTACACAGACATGCATCACTTAACCGTGCAATCAAACCGTTACCTTGTGTCATATTTCGCACTCAATATAGAGACTATGTGTAAATATGCTATGTTTTTCTACGGCAAAACTGATTGATTTGCCAAGCGTCTGTTGATACAAGACACGATATATACAACAATTCATAGGTGCCTGACGATATCTGGTGTACGCATCCAATGGTTGCAGCAACCCCACGCCTGCAGTAACTAACAGCCATACCATAACAGACGTTTATCTCAGAGCAACTGCAGTGAACCACTTGTGTGTATTTTATGTAGAATACATCTGGATGGTGAGCTTACTCTCGAAGTACTCTGAAAATCCGTGTTAAGAATAGTGCACGAAAACTGACTGAGCATCAACAGTGTTTTTGTGTTCATAGTTCTGCTTCATATACCAAATAAATGCATGCGAATATCGCTTAGACCCAACCTTAATTGATAACTGCCAACTGGTGACTAATATTAGCCAACTGAGTATCAATAGTGTTCTAACTAATAATGCACAACTGACCACGCCAACGGATAAGTAACAATTGATAAAAATGTCCACTGTATTTAAATCAATAAGCAGATTAGTTTAGTCAATGGAAGCTAGGCGCGACGCAATTTGTCCAGTATTATATAGGTTTCTCATGCATCGGAAGGAACACTTTCCGATTTACTTCGTTTTGTAATTTTTTTACGAAACCAGCGCCATCGTACAAGTGTAACACTTACTTTTGACGAGCTCAGGGCTGTAAACTAGAAAACTAACCCTTTGAAATGCTTTTCTTCAAAACATGTGACCAATTCAACAAGCTGATGGCAGTGCTCAGGGGATTAACTCGTTAGACGGAGGCAAACTTACCGTCAGTGGTGGCATGTGGGTCACCTATTGGGACACGACAGAAAGACATAAATCAAATGCGACACAGAAGAAACGTTTACCCCAGTGAATGCGATCGGACACTCTGGTGTAGTCAAACAAGTGAAGCCTGTACGCGTGTGATTGGTGCAAGCGATGTATCAACACAAGTCGACATCCCAGTGTTCGAAAACCAATTCGGCGTGTTCGATCGCAAAGCACTTGAGCACATTGAATCAGGTAGTTGTCCCCGCCACTACCTATTGGACAATACTACGCAAATGCAATCTGAAGATTATGGTGTATATCGGAGCGTCGATAATCATGCGTCACACTCCGGTTTCCTCATCATATAAGTTACTGATACGATCAAATCTGTTTCTATGGGACGGAAACCACGTATACCCTCCGAATATAGACACACATCACGTTCATCCGTTCCATCGTCTTGTTTCACTCTATCGAGTGACCAGACAGGACGAGCTGCCTCCATCCTGTAAACATTGCGGGCTTTACGCAATTGATAAACAGTTTTACACGAAGACTGTTCTGACGAGTAATCTGTAACAGGGGAGAAACTATTTCCTCGGTGGTGGTTTCCAAAGTGTCTATACGTCGCTGGATGATTAAGTTGCTGTCTACAACGCAACCCGAATATTCGCAAATATGCAACCCGACTGCAGATTTTGTGAAGTGAATATACACATTGACATTACTCACCGACTGGCTCTTCTGTAATTGGAAAATGACAAGGAAGGATTCAATACTGACTGACACTTTGTTGAGGAAACCTTATCCCGTGAATGAAACGAACCATGCATATTACTCGTCTAGCTATCAACCATAAACCTCATTCAAACTGAATAGTCCAGAATCTGATATTGGTCATTGAAACTTTTAGACTTACGTGGATATGCAAAATCAAAGGCGCAACAAAGCAACGTCAGGACCGATACGAAGAACTTCATCACCCAAATTTTGATGCAGACAATTATAATTGTGAACACAAAATCCAGCATTTATATACTCTTATGGTTACCACCCTGTGCGCATCCGACTGAACTTACTGT
>QNGE01008566.1:0-16246 GCA_008508345.1 Paragonimus westermani | reverse complement strand
CGTCACACCACGTCAAGGTCCAGTCTCACCGTGACGGCCTAAATCTAATCAGGATAAATATAAGTCGGAGCTCAAGCCCGTGATCGTGTGGTAGATAATTAGGCTTGGGCTGGTCGGAACTTGCTTAGACCGTAAGTAAGAGTAAGTATCACGTCGGTCCGGAATTGTGGGTGTCCGGTGCAATGCAGCGTAGGAGATACGTTATTTGTAACCACCGTTTCTGACGGCCCTCAGCAAGAAGCAGCATATGTTCCAGATCTAAAGTTGTTAAAGCGTAACAAAGCTTTAAGGCCAGACATTTCTTCTCGTTCTCTTTACAAAGACGGTGGAAGGAAGTTGGTATCCAAACTGACAGTGCCTTCCCAAACAATTTGGAAAACAGAAGGGGTACCTTGAAATCACGGCTTGTCCACAATCCGTCCAGTTTTTAGAGACCTGAATTCTGTGGCAGTCACAAAGGAATCAGTTTGGTCACCACTGCATATAAGTTTCCCATCGGCTTCCTATTGCGTCGGTCCACCAAACCCACGGAAATCGAGATGCATAAATAGCACAAAGCATCATGATTCGGTTGAGAGTGGAATGATCGTCATTCTTCTCTGTGAAAGGATGTCACCATCATTTTCAGCGTTGAGCTGTACCCGCGGGTATATGGCTTGGACCGCCGTTGGTCTTGACAATGGTCCACGAAGTAACCGGGAAATAAATGCGCTCAACTGTATAGAGAGAAGTTAAAATAAGTAGAAGCAACTGAATTTCACGAGGAGGAGTCAAAAAGTTTGTAGATGCAGGCTCGCCACTGACTGAGGCAAAATGCCATATCAGAGAGTGTTTCCAACCAGAAATGTGGGTAAACGCGAACACCTCAACCACATAGACGGCACCTACCTACTCAGTGGAACAGCGAAATCTTCCATATCCCGTGGCCATGTTATAGCGTCACTACCTCAGGGTCTCCTTCAAGCACCATCAGTCACATCGAACAATGTGCGGTGTGACAGACGCTCCGCCGGCACGCGAAATGCTTCGTCCAGCCAGTAAGGACTGCATATTTCCACTGCCTTAGTTACCGATCGCGGAACTATCCATTTCCAAAATACGCGCCGACGGTCTGTTGCGTTGGTCACACAGTCAGTCCATTTGACACTAGCTAACTGACAGAGACAACGGTAGTCTAATCTCAAGAGTCTACATGCATCTTACACACGGAAAGACCTCATCTCTAATCCACAGAGCAAAACTGAACGCATATGCGTGCTGTAAACCCTTTGTTTCAACGAATGGATGTCTGTGCGATGCCGCTATCAGCGGGTAGCACTGTAGCCCCACGCGATTACCTCAACTATTGTATAACTACTGATGGAAACCATGAGCCAACACCGCAGCACATTGAGGCCCATTTCTATAGACCGTTACCTTTTGCCATAGCTGCGCCGGCAACCGTTCAATGGGTTTTGAGGGTGGTGACAGAATTAGGAAGCAGAGCGTTGGAGTATTTCACATCGTACGGCAAAATCAGGTGCAGCGTCTGAAGTAAAAGTCAACCCAAGCGAACTCCAAAACCAGCTGGAACCTACAAAGACAACAGTGTCAGGCAAAGGGTCCGAAATTTTACAAACGCGCAAAGAGAAAAGCTAAGCCGACATTTTAATCGACTGTGTTGAAGCTCCAGTTTGAAAGCATAACTCCTCGAAATAATACGCGCAGATGCCCTAAACAGAGCTCTACATGGTTGGTTAGAGGGCATAGGGATTGAAAAATAAGCAATGAACCATGCAGCAGTCTTCCAAACCCGAACGAATACACGTTAAATTAGTTGTCTTTCTTCATGGAACCGGATGGTCTGTGCGGCCTTTCGTTAGAGGGTCTCAAGTAGGGCCTTGTCCCTCTACAGATTGAGGGGCCAGACCGCAATGCTATTATCACAACGAAGTCAAACAAATCAATCATCAAGAAGCTTAAAGCGTGTGGAGGTGAAACTTGACAAAGAAACGTTTTAAGAGTGGCAGGGTCCTGCTGGCTTTTTCGGCAGTATCTTGTGTTTACTGAGCACGAGATAGTATTGGAAACGAATATCCTCCAGCCTCTCTCAACAGACGTCAACTTACGGAGGCATCATTAAGATAAGTGGGGCTAGATGTGTGCCAAATGTGCACTACCTTGCAATTTCCGATGATGAAATGCAGACTGGTCTCAGACCAGACGAACAGTATTTACATCGTTTTGCAGAACAGAAGAGGTCACGGGAGTTTAGATAGCATCCGTGAACAGAGATAGGGCATAAAACAATGTGGATGTTATGTTGTTTATATAAGTGAGTAGGAGGAGTGGTCCGAGAATCGTCAGCGAGCACTCAACTACCGTTCCGATAGAAGTCAGAGAAGTGAGAACTGACCCGAATACAGTAACAGCGATTGGAGGTAAGAGTGTAGCCACCAAAGTAGATGGCCATGAGCGCTAAGGTTGTGAAATTTGTCGAGCATTACACGGTGGCTTACCCAATCGAACGCCTTAGCAAAACCAAAATAAGCAATATCCACTTCTCTGCCATGATCAGCGTTCAATGACCAGTGGCTTAACCTATTCTACCGCCATGACTTGGTGGTGAGGCTTGTGCATTAGGTCAATTCGGAAGGCTATGTTCACTGGGACTTTGGTCCTACTGGATGCAACCTTGCCAGATAGGCCAAAAGGGAACAATCAGACGGAAAGCAGATGCACTCATAGGGTTGTACGTCGCACTAGTGACTACGTAAGAGTGATTGGGTTATGAGGCATGATCCTACTAGGCATACAGCAGAACTGTTTTTATGGTTGCGGCGTTACTGTCTTCCGAATCTGGAAAGAGGTTGGAAGAGACATCCTCAAACAAGAAGTACTCCGAACGCCCAAAAGTTGACTGTGGCCGATGGTGTATTATCCAACACGTTCGGAAAACATCTGGTACCACCCAAAAGCCTGATGTAGCTTCGAATACATCCGCTGGGCGCTGTAATGTTCAGAATCAGATATTAATGTATTATGCACTGCGTCCTCGGGCTAGGCCTGTTCCTCACTGACAACTGAGTCACACTCTTGAGTCACTGGCTCTGGGTAGGGTACCCTAAGAAAACCCTGTATCCCGTTTTCTCGTAGGTCCGAATTTCGAGTCATAGACACGAGATGGAGTCACTCAAATCAACCCCCGGTCCACGGCATAAACGACCGGGGAGTACTAGAAGTTGTCGTCTTTCTGACAGTGACATTATTCACCCATCACGACTTGCCTCCACTACTTTAACTCCCCGAGTCTTCTGCCTTCCATGTGCCTCCGGGCAATAACTGTTTTCCGAGGTCGAGACAACTGGTAAGCATTGGCGGCCTCAATGCCTACACTCTCCGACAAGTCGGTCAGCAAACTGTTCTGGCAAGTGATCTTCCAAGTCTGGGTCTTGGTGTGTGCTGCGTGTAGGAGACGCGAACCCACGATCCCAGAACGGTTGTCCATTTGAGCTCACCTCTAGATAACTGTCGATCCAAACGGTTCTCTCTCAGGGTTTCTGGTGGCATCGAAGGGAAATCTCGTGGCCAAGCTGGAATGGAAATCGCACTGAGTTCCATAGTAGAACAATGTTTGTTCGACTGGATCAGAGTGAACAGTCGCTTGTGAGCTGCCAGACTCAACACATCGGTTAAATTCTATCGACGCAAATCAGAAAAGCGTTGTGTATTCACTATATGGGCGTACGTCCCAACAGAGCTGTTCGAATGCTAACGAGGGTGCGTTCTCTGACGCTCTCGTTGACCCCTGAAGTAGACTAAACATACAAACATCATCATACTAGTACGCGGTTTGAATGCTCAGCTTGGTCGTCTTTCGCCAGAAAAAAAGCGGCCGGGAGGTATGTTTGTTGCCCGAACACAACGCACTGACAATGACAATGACTGTTGCAGCGGTGTGCATCCAACGGTCTCTATACTTCGAGCACCGCATTCCAACATAGGAAGAGGAACCGCGTTACTTGGAAACCACGTGCTTTTCAGCCGTGGACACAACCTGATCATATAGCAGTCAGTTACAGGTGGCGCCACTCTGTTAAGGACTATTAGGTATCTGGGAGCAATCACCTGGACTCGGATCACGCTGTTGTACTTGCCTGTTTCATTTTGTCATTTGCCCGGAGGGCATACGCTCGTAAATGCAAAACACCTAACTGGCATTCGAGCGAAGGGAAGGCGACAAACGTTTACTCGGGAGCGTTGGTGAACAAGTTACACAGTTCGGAGCAGCTGAGATCCCAACGAACACTGGGGACAAATCATCGCAGCTATGAAAGCATCCTGCGAAGAGGTATGTTCCGAGGCAGCTTTTCAGTTACGACAGAACTGGATTTCTCTCAAGTCGATAAACCTCACGAACAAGCGTCGCACAATTCCACCTGACAACGAATATAACGACTGCCGGGAAATTAAACTTAAAACGACTAAAAACTTGCGCAAAGGACCTGAACACTCCTTGGTCGAATAGTCGAAAGAGATGGAAAAAGCCATTTTATCTGGGAAAAGCACAAACCTTTTCCCAATGACCCGTGGTTGTTTGGGCGTCGAGTTGGTGTAAGACCATATGCAAAAAAGATAGTCCAATTATCACCAGTCAATCACGCCGATTTGACAGGTGGGCTGAAAACTTCGAACTCTTCAGCTGGCCTCAACCAAAACATGTGGGCGACGGACCAGAATGGTCAGTGACTACGTTCCAGACGGTCGTCTGTCGGAAGCAGAAGTTACAGTGGGGCGTTACAAGGCTCCTGGACCAGACCTCCCCTCTCCTCTTCAAGAATGGCGGGGAGATGTTGATATCAAAACTGACGTAACTCCTCCAGACGATGTGAGAGGTTGAAAAGGTGCTTCGTAATTAATACCTACCAACACAAGTTCGTCTTTAAGGAGGGAGTCCGTAGTAGATGTAATAGTCACAGAGGCATCACTCCAGAGTGTTCATTGCGTCAAACTTGCTCACTGGAAATATTGTCAGTGAAATAAGCCCAGGGAAAGCCAGAAACTTGAAGAAAAAGCAACGTTCCGATCCAGTTGAAGGTGCGCTGATAACAATTTTACCTTGTGACAAATCCTGAAGCATCGACACTCAAAGAGGTAGCCGATGGTCGTGATCGTCTTAGACCTAAAGGCTGCTTTCCACTTAGTTGCTCGTAACGTTCGCTGGAACCGTCTCCTTGACAAAGGAGTACAATAGAAATATGTGAATCTGTTGAGATTACTGTATGGTCATTCTGCAAGCAGGGTGATGGTTTATGGACAACTGTCTCGGGGATCCACCACTCCTAGTGGTGTTCATTAAGGGTGCCCGACTTCCTTCTTCCTGATCAATTTTGTCATGGAGGACATCCTGGAGGGTGCGCTTTAGGAGTCCAGTGAGCTTGGTGTTGAGATTCTACTTGGCGCTCGGCTGACCGATCTGGAATATGAGGATAACATTGTGTTACTTAGCCCCTCTGTCGAAGACATGCAGGCCATGCTGGATAAGGTTAGTGACCGTGCTGGTTTGCATGGAACACGCATCGCAACTTCAAGGTGTAAAGTACTGCTTCAAAACTGGGACGTTTCCACCCTTACTTTCTTCGTTGTAGGTAGTTTGCTCCAGACTCTATGTGGTTTCAGACACTTGGGTGGCACTATCTCGTCAGTTTGTAATATTGCTGATGAGATATCAGCGAGGATAGCAAAATCACGAGTCGCCTTTGTCAGCCCGCATCACCTGTAACATCGAAAAGTGTTCGGTGGTCGCTCAAAAAATGGTATATAAGGCTTGTGTAGGATCCATATGGCTCTATGGTTCAGAAAAACGGCCTGCTCACGACGAAGATGTCAGCAGACCTACTGTGTCTGACCATCGTTATCTCAGTCAATTAGCCCACGTAAAGTGAGCTGATTGTGTAAACAACACGGCGGTTCATCAGCCTGTATTCCGGAAAGTTAGGGGGGAACGACCAACTGGTCAACTAATCGTGCTGCGAGCCCATTATGGTTCGGTCGGCTGGGCGATTACCGTACTGGGCATCATATACTGAAACCACCAATAATTAGGTAAAAACCGTGTGATGGCCAAGCAACAACAGGGTCACTAAACGTCGATTGCCCCGCTGAACAAAGTGGGTAGGTGTTGTGCGCCTAGTTGGGGTTCTCGTGGTCACTCAATTAGCTGGCTGAAAACGCTACCGAAGATGGCAGTGTCACGATCAGTGGCGTACCTGCAATCATACCGTTTGCAGTTCTTCTGTTCAGTCTTCTATTATTTTTTAGCTATCCTAGTGACTTTTTTTTCAAGATGTTCCACATCACTGTTGAGGTGAGCGGCGGTCCGAGCCGCGACGGCCTCTGGTCAGGCTCAAGACCGGTGTGGTGATGATAATCAGCGGTCAACAAAAGGTTTTACCTACCAGCGCCCTATATGAAAGTCATGTATAGCATCGCAGGGAGTTAACGGCGGACAAGCAGTAAATTATACAGGCATTTCAAACACTTGGATGCGCTAGCAAGAACAGCGATTGGCCCGTAATTGGTAGGATGACCACGGCAACCACCTTTGAGTATGGGATTTAGGTTAGTCAATCAGTGGGGACGGAACTCTACTTGAGCCACTTAATAGACATGTTCACGGTTAGCAAGCTGCTCGAGACCTCCAAAGAAAACAGGAGACATTCAATCGGTCTAGGGAACCTGCCCTTGAATTTACGAAGTTTTAGTACAGCCAGAGAAGACGTGTCTACTGAGCATACACCGTCTGGAAGGACAACGGTTGGTACGGTGCTTGACCTTGTAAAAGTCGCTATCGGATTCAGTGTCGGAAATAGTGAGTCTTAATGGACTCGACAGCTGAGAAACATCCGTATTTGCTTTGCAAACGGAAGACACAAAACAGAATAAACTTTTAGGATTGGAGACAAATCGACTTAGTAACCATTGACGATAGCAGAATTAGAGCTGTGCTTCAAGTTCGAAAGAAAGCATTGGACTTTCGATCGGATTCAATCCCAGACATCCGAAAATTCATTCGAGCATTCCATTTACTACGGATAAATTTAGTTACACATCAGCGAAAGTGACAGGAAGCCTTAACGGGTTTAGTCATTGATACAGATGTGCTGGCTTCAATAGCTACGTCGGGGGCATCAGAAATCCTTGCGCACAAACTATCAACAGAGTAGAATAAGTCGGTTTTCCCAATTCAAAAACGAGACATAAGATGTGGGACGTTCTTTGTGTGCCTGCTTGGAGTTCCTGTGATGGACACCAACTGTGCGAACGGGTTTAGTGACGCCCATGAAGTTGAATGACAGCTTGATCACTTAATCTGAGAAGGGTTGCTACTTCGAGGTTATCGACCGTCAAACACTCACTGGTAAGAATGTATTCCAGCCGAGATTGGGTTTGGCTGGTTTGACGTTGCGTGAGCACAAATGCTTGGTTAATCCCAAGGAAATGGCTGAGTTAAAGAACTAGGCGGTCACTGATTGATCGAAGCTCGCAGAGAAGTTAGACAAGTTAAGGTCCCCAAAAAGTGACAACGTCCCAGTGAAGTCACTTTTCCTAACCCAGTAACGATCAGTTGTCCTCGAATAGGGTCGGAAGACGAGGATAGTAGGACATGCCAACTAACCAATTGTCTGAGTCAGTCAATCTTACGCAGAACCAGATGGACCCCGGTATTGGAGACAATACATGACTAGTTAACTGGACAAGTTTCGGTGAGGCGTGAAAGTGAACAGTCTCACCGCCAATTCCGCTGGAAATTCTATGGACACGAAATGAGAAAATGTTCTTGATCGCCAGTTTGGGGCCTCATTAAAGCGTAGAGCCACATTTAAGTAGGCACGCTGAGAAAACACATCGGAGAAGGACAGTTCTAATCCGTTCCACTTATGATGCAAACCGTGTGCACTAGTGATATGAGCATTCTGAGGTGTTAACGAAGCAATGTGCAGTAGCCCGAAGAGGCAAGCAAGATTTTATGTTTACTTGGCAGCGGGTTGATTCATCGGCACAAACCGGCAATCACATACGGAATCCTCTGCGGAACACAATTTGTTCTACATATGTTACCAACTAAATGTTTATAAACATACCCGTTCAAACGAAAAATATGGCCTACCTTCACATTCGTAGTGCTCGAAAAGTACATCGCCCAAAGAAGAATGGTTACCCCAAGCTGACTGAGTGTCCCCACTTTTAATGTGCGCTGAATAAACGCGCATGTGAAAATCGGATGATCCACACGCGAGAACTGAGTTATTCGGGTGCCAATCCAAGCATGTTACAGTTGATCTGAAATGTTTTTTAATGTGTTTACTGGTCCACCAGTCAAGTTCCTTGTCGAAACAACAGACGGCAACCAATTTACAACCGCTTCCAACAGCAAAACGATCTTCCAGAGGTGACCACCTAACACAAATAGCAGCTCGGTCAATCTTCAGGATGAAATCAACAAAGGTCGGTGACCTACCATGAGAACTACCAATGTTGGCTTCCATTTTCCGTCACCTTGCTTTGTCCAGACGTATGCGTTGCGATCAGCCGAACAGGATACAATCCTATCGGATTTTGGAGCCCAATCAAGACCAGTTACAAGGGCAGTGTGCTCATGTAAAACGTCAAGGATTTGATATTTGGTTGTGGTGTTAGGTGGCACGCGCAACAAATAAACATCACTAGTGTTGACTGAAATAGCCAGCTGACTACCGTCTCCGTTGAAGGCGTGACTAACTAGTGCATCATTCCCAATCACATGTGCAGTTGTCATTATAGGAAACTAACGCAAGACGTGCGGACGAAAAAAGGTACAACCGAGGGCGAACCTTCAAGAGGTAAAACGGTACACTGCAAAGTGATTGGTTCAATCTGGAAACGCAGATTCAGCGATCCAGCGATTTGTACACGGGTTCGAGGCAAGGGGCGCAATCTACCCGGATCCAGTCAGTTTGTTCGTTTCGAAGTCCNAGTGGGTAAAGGTCAAGAATTTCAAGTCGAGACTCGTAAGTAACATTACTCAGGCCCGCGACCATCTTGGTGGCCGCGCGCTGGACACGCTCAACAGCTAATATGTCTCTCCGCAGGCCGGTATACACGACCTGATTGGCATACTCGAGGAGCGGTCTTATATAAGTCCCGTAAAGCATTTGAAAAGCGTTCTTGTCCATGCGGGGGAAAGTGCGCCTAATCATCATAAGAACGGCAAATCCCTTTTTTGCCGCCATCTCATGGTGATACGTCAGGGACAAGTTAGATGACAACCAGATGCCCAGATCTTTCTTCAGGTCGATTCTCATGATATCTACTGTGCCAGATGCGCTATGAATCATGAAGGCATTGCCAGAATCTCTACCGAGTGACACGTGGGCGCATTCACGGTCATTTAATGGCAGACTCCAATCGTCCGACCAGCGCAAGATCGCGTCAAGATCAGTGGTATTCCAGATTTTCAGGTCGTCTGCGTATAAGAGGACGTTGCTGGGAATATTGTTTGGAAGGTCGTTGATGTGAATGAGGAATAACAAATGACCTAGTACTGACCCTTGGGGAACTCCCGCAGAAACTATAGAGGGAGACGAAAGGTCTGATCCGGTCTCAACTCTAAAAGTTATTTTATCAAGAAAAGGGGCAATCCAGCAAAGAACCTCGCCTTGGATACCGTAGGCTTCCAGTTTGTGCTTCAGGGGGCCCTTTGGGAAACGGTCAAAAGCCTTGGCGAAATCAAAGAAGACAGCATCTGAGATGATGCCGTTGCCTTTGGCCTACGTCGGACTATCCTTGAAAATAAACATGTTTGTTATGCATGACCGATTAGGAGGGAGGCCATGTTGGGAGAAAGAGAAGGTTATTTGATAACAACCTATTGAGTATGGCGCGCTTTAATAGGCGTCCCATTATTTTGCACGGAATGCTAATGACGCTGATTGACCGATAGCTAGCCGAAAAGTGCCGGTCTCCCACTTTAAATATGGGTGCAACCGTCGCCTCTTTTCATGCGCTAGGGAAGATGCTAGTCCGGAGTGTTTGCTTAAACAGCTTATAAAGGTGTTCGGCCAGACTAGCAGCTGCTTCCCTGAGTATTCTGAAATGGATCATGTCAGGACCCATTGCACTGTATGAATTGACCTTGATTAAAAGATCTTCAACATCTAGCACAGAAAACTCGGCGGTCACGAGTGGTTGCTTGAACTCCCGCTGTGGTAGTACAGGATGCCAGCTTGGGGATGCGACGTTGTAGACTGCCAAATAGTACTCCCTAAATAACTCGGCCAAAACTACGTGGTCAGATGAAGTCTGCCCCTTGGGTAGTCGTGAAGAAAGTGCTGAAAGTTCGTTCTTTCTTAATCGTCGCATATGCTTGAATAAGAAGTTTTTGTTCCCGCGGGCTCTGAGGAAGATCTTCTCTTGTACGACTTTGGTGTGTTCGCGGATTCCCCACCTACACTTGTTTCGAACAATGTAGGCTTGTGCTTCGCGAAAAAATGGGAACGGTTATTGAGAAGACGACGTATCCTGCGTGGAAGGGGTGGCCGATAAGAGAAAACGCACCGTTTGCGCGGTATAAATAAATCGTCGCTTTCTGAATTGCGCTTCGAAACGAAAGATTGTTCTGGTCCACGGAGTCCAGGTCAAGAAAAATGAGCCTCGGTAGGTTCTCAGACCGTTAAAATCTGCCTGATTAAAGTTTCGCACTGTGGACTTTTTTGCTGGTTGTTGCAACCAGTAACAGATAAGATCAAAGGCAAACAGAGAGTGGCCGCTGTGTCCAAATGGCGGCTCGATGATCACTCTGTCTACCAGGTGGCACTCATTAGTGATGACCAAGTCGAAGAGAGAGGGAATCTGACCAAAACAAAGCCTCGTCTGGACGGTGACGTGCTGTGACCACGCCTTCTTACGTATCAGCGTCGAAAGGGAGTCGAGAATCCGCTTTCACAGTCCTGGTGAGAAACTGATGTCCAGTTTATCTTGCGTGCATTAAAGTCACCCATAATAAGCAGATGAGTAAAGTGTCGTAGACCTAGGAAAATTTCCAGGCTCGCCAGAAGTGTGTCGTCGTTGGAGACGTCTGATGGAGAAGAACGTTAACTAACCCCCACGAGGAGTGTCTTAGCCGCGCAGTGGTAGTCGAAGCCACAGAACGTCACATTTATCAGAGGACTGAAGGCCACCGATAACCGTGGGCGTCGGGAGAAACTGGGGGGAATCGCAGAAACCCCCGTTCTCTTTCAGGCGGAGTCAGCCTGGTAAACTGAATGCCCCGGGACACTCAGTTCATTGTCACTGATATCACCCGTAAGTCAGGTCTCCGTGAAGGCGAAAATGTTGGGTTGGGTGTCATGAGTTAACTGTCTGATTTCCGGTAATTTATTGAACAGACTCAGACAGTTCGTATACATGCATCCAAAAGCTACTTCTTCGCTGGATTTCGCGAGAAAATAGAAAGGATGGTGTGAGAAAGAACCTGAGAGAAGGTCTAAAATTGAAGAGGGCGGTGTGGCTGAACTCGGTCCGTTCTTCCGAGTTGTTCTGACGGCCCTCCTCCGAGGCTGTGGGCGCCACATCACCGCCTGTGTGTAGGTCAGTTACCCTTCCGGGCGTTTGATCAGCGTTCTTAGCGCCTCAGCTTGCGACCTCTGCGCCCCTGTCGAATTCCGTTGCTTGGGGGGTTGAAGTTTTTACCCACGGAAAATTTGACTTCTTATTTTGCTGGGTGCGGGGTTTGGAAGACGGCAATGGGCGCTGTGCTCTGGGGCTACTGAAGGAAATATTAATGAGGGTAGGCCGAATTGCTTTTTTTGAGTTGCAGAAGGCGGCCCTAGCAGGTTGCTTCCGTTCCGATTTCTTGGGAGAAAGAGTTTTCTGCTGAGCTGTTTGATGGACTTCGAGGTGGGTATCTCTGAAGACGATTTTTGCGCGGTGTGGGAACCCTCAGTGCTCGTGTCTGTTCCTGAGGCGTCGGTCTTTGGAACAACCATGCAGACTGCGCCTTCGCTTTCCACAACAGACACAGCCACATGTTTCTGAGGAAATACTTCTGAAGCAGAAACTGCGACTTCAGTCTCCGGTTGTAGCATCTGGTCAGCCATGATTCGTGTCTTCGTCTTGGTCCGCTGTTCGCGTCTCGCTCTCTCTTGCCGGGAACGGTCAAAAGATACGCTTTCCAGATTGGCGTTCGCGGACTTCGAAGCTTCCGTTTTTCCCACCGTGACCACAGAGCTTATCATGGCTCGCAAAATCACCGAAAGTCCAAGTGACATCTTGGTTGTCTTGGCTCGCAGCCTACTCGCGAGCACCGGGTGCGTGACATCCGGGGAGAATGAAGACGCTAGGATTGTTTTAGCTAGCTCGGTTGGAGAAAAGTTTGTGTGGAAGCGGCCTCACAAAACAACTCTCTTTTACGTTAGAGCTTCTCCCTTCATTTTTATTGCTGCCTCCTCTATGTGTGCAGTTAACAGGGCAACTGCTTTCTTGGTGACGGCAACATCAGGGAGGACAAGCGCTATATATTAATCCAGGGAGTTTAGTTCCAGTTTCATTTAGGACAGAGTCCGCTGGTACTTCTCCATCTTACTCCCCATGGGAGAAATGGAAGGCCATACAGAGCTAAGAAGGGCCCCGCATTTACAGTCGCTGGATTTCTGCGTCACTCCACTTGACGTGGTGCGTGGAGGAGCAATCAGTGGCGGAGCGGTGCCTTGGCTTTCGTTGAACCTGCAACTCATGCAGATGTAAATTAGAGATGAAGGAGATAGCAGTTTGTACTGATGTTCGTTAGGACCAGTGCAGTTAAAGTGATACATTTCTGACACTGGTGGCACTGCATGCCGTTTTGTACGGACATTTCACACCCACACTGGTCGCAGACGCTTGCTGCCACAGACAGTTTCCGTCAATTCCTAGCACTGCTAGATCTGACACAGGCCATTGTCGACAAGGATGAGTAATATGCAATACAGGGCAGTTATTTTTCAGTGATTCACAAAAGCGAAACAGTTACGATAAAGCGTGGGAAAAATATCGGATATCACGTAGTGCAAATAATTTGATGAATGACGAATTGTTATGTTATCTGATGAAGAATAGCAGTAGTCTTATGCGGTTTCTGATACACACGGCACCAGTAGAACAGAAATATGAATAGACAGTTGCAGCGAGAAAAGTTGAACCAAATTTCGATTTACCGCGCTAATGTATGACCACCCATGCTGTGTGCAGTAAGTCGGTAGATATGTGGGTCAGCCATATGAAATAAAACAATAAAGGGATGAATGCCACCGGAGAACCTAAGATGCACGCGTAGCGGTTTCTCCATTGTCGCACCCCTTACTCTCAGGTAAGCCCCCCAGATGTTAACATTGTTGCTGCAAATATTCTGGATTGGGACTCTGACCGCGTGTTCTGTAATCAGAAAATAAACAGGTGGCAATGACAGGGACTACACTTGAGCCTCTTGGCTTTAATCGAATGTGATGTGGCTTAAGCACATCCACTGTTGGCCTTCTGGTACTGCTAGTCATGTACATAAAAAATGAGAATATTTACACAGTTAGGGATGAAAATCCGAGACAGTCGGGATTGCAGGGCACTCCACAAACCGAGTTCGGTCGGTGCCACGATGTAAAAACGCCGATGCTATTGATCTGTCAGTGTGCTGTGTGAACACATCGACACTCTCATGGTGTTTTGACTTGAACTGATTTGCAGCGGCAATCTTATAAGCAGCCCTAAAACACCCACGGGTTTCCATGAAATATTGTGTTACCCCTACAAGGTCGGCTAGCAACAGCAGAATCAACGCATACACCACTTGGCGCATTCCATGACCGGAAGCTAGTAGCAGTGGCGTACATCCTGTGTTTGAATTGACAGCACCTACAGAAGATAAAAGAAGCAGTACCAGGATTTCACTTCAACGGTCTGATTAGTGCTGCTCGATATAAAAGCGAGGATTTTTGTTGATTATATGAATGGCCTGTCCAATCAGGTCGCTGCTCCAAATGGTAAGGTGAGCGGCATACCACATAAGTCCTTCGGAGGGCCGCTTCTAAACAAAACTCTTGGATCGTCCGCAAAACAAGCGTGCCAAAACGCGCGATCCATTGGCAGGAAATAGCGATGTTATGGCAGATGCTTCTTCATTTGGCATCAAATGCTCTCACATCACTTGGTGGGGTAATCAACGGTCGCAATCCTCCTCTAAGCGTTGGCAGTTGTTCCATCTTACTGACCTTAACAAGGTAACTTGCGTCAGCTGTTTTGAGAGTCTAAAGTGGAGATCCAGGTGCCATGGCAGGGATCTTGTTGACGCACAGACATAACGATTAACAGATGTGCGAATAACGTCGCCTTGTATCGTTCATCACCGAAGGTGAGTTCCGACATTTTCTTCAGTTGCTTTTTGGGCTAATATGTTCTACCTCCTGGTGTACCTTCCGGATGACATTCTAGGTTCTGCCACATTTTTATAACCGGTATTCTTCCGGTCACTCCTGTCAGATGAATGCAGTACACTGCCAAATACACTCAAATTCGTCCACCGCGACCATAAGCAAAGTTCTTCGAGAGGACTTACTTTTGACCTCCGAGCCAGTCATTTTAGAGTCTCCATCGCGTTATTACCTGTGGACGCTGCAGACTTACGTGCCATTCTTCCAACGATGCACCCACATAGCTCCTGTCGTGTGTGCAGACATCACTACAATGAGAGTTTCTGCAGGGTCGGCGGACAGAGCTTAGGCATTCCTCCTACCGCTGCCTCGACGGTAGGCAAGTTTAGAGTCGTGTGGAAGGTTAAACAACAGCGCTAGTTAGCTCTCTGGCTCCCGGCAACTGCGAAAATTTTGACGCACTAGGTGCGCGTTTGAAACTTTGGTAGGTAGTTCAATTTCGGGATGGCGATGGTGATAAAGATGTCGCATCAAAGCTACCTCGCTGCATTTAATGCGTCATCATCTTCCAGCTTGCATACGGAATTACCCCCTCTGTTAAATGAATGTTGCATAGTATTGCGCTAGTAGTCAAATGCCTAGCAGCGGCATATAGTAGAACGCGAACAACTGATGAAAAAGCCTTTAGATACGCGACAGTAGCAGGCAGGTTAAGCTTGCATTCCAGGGTATCGAACTTCGCGTGAGAACGGGGGTGATAACTCGAAGAACTTCCGATTTTAGGAAACTAGTCCCATGAAAATGCACACTTTACTCACCCAGTAAACTATCGGCAGACTGACAATTTATGCGACCGTTATCTGTGTGTGTTTCAGGAAGTTCGATTAGATGGATTATGAGTGATATTGACTAAGTTCCAGACGTGAGGTTCTTAAGTTTTAAATCTGGGACAACAATTCTAAAATGTTTGAACACAACCTGAGGTCTGACATGATGTTCTGATATTGTCATCGCGTGCTGAATGGCGTTTTCACGGTGAAGCAAAGGTTCGCTTGGCACGAGGTCTGCGTTGCCTGCTAAAAGTTGCCAAGTGCGTTAGCCAGACCAGCCGTCGTTCCCCCAAATTATTTGGACTTACTCTCTGGTCCGAATTCAACCCGCCAGTGGCTCAGCGCCAAGTTGAGGGTGGAAGGCGGTCTTCAACGGTGCGGAGCTCACAGTGTAGTGTCTATGTTAGACAAAGGGAGAGGTTCGTAGGCATTTATGCGTCTTTGACTATTCATTCGTGCCTGGAGCCGGCCAAATCTGTGAGGCTCGGAGGAACGTTGACTGTGGTACAATTCTGTTGTTAAGCATTTCATGTCATGACGCTTAACTACGATGTTTAGTGGGCATGAAGCCCATTGTAGGGTTGCCAAATAGGGGGTGAGTGACCCGTGTTTACTTTGTCCCATAAAAAGCCATTCTGTTTGGGTTCCTTCTTAATGGAGCAAAAGACAGCATGCAAGCTGCACAGAATGTTTTCACGTGTCGGTCTTTCAGCGTGCAGAAAGGCGGTTCAAGGTATCAGAGTCACTGGCATGCCTAATTCGGACTAACAGGTTTGAGTAAATGTTCCCAACAAGTCTATTGTTTGAGGGTTCCCATCCGTCAGGATTTCGTAATATCATTAAAGACGGAAGATCTGGGAGCTGAGGGAGGTTAAAAGAGGTTTCAGAGATCTGTACACGAATTTGAGGCTGGGACCCAATTTAACCGGATCCAGTCAGATTGTTCGCTCCGATGTCCGTCGGTTTTATGTTGACCCGAAAGACAGTCATTGAAAACAG
>QNGE01008565.1:2265-16246 GCA_008508345.1 Paragonimus westermani | reverse complement strand
GGGCAGTGAAAGCCGTAAGCAAGCTGTCTCGCTGATGACGCCTTACTCTCACTTGCAGCTCGGTTGTTTGTTTGCAAGGTGTAGGCACCTTGATGCTGAATGGTTGAATATGGACGTAGTCATTTTCAGTTGTTAGGTCCCTTCCTGTCCCCTTCTTTTTCCTTCTCTCTTTCTATATAGGGTTTGCTTTTTCATGGATGTGTTGCAGTTAAGCACTAGTGTGAACCACTGATGTATTGCTGTCTACGATGATGAAATACCTTAAATTCCGGCCGACTGTGTGCGGTCTACGAATTAAAATGTAAGAAAAGAGAACACAAGACCAACAGCCTACCAATAGCGCACATGTTCATCTAAAATTCCGACCTGACAGGACTTATGAGAATGTGGCCATATGTATACAAAACCGCGAACTGCAGTGTCGCGTGAAGACGGAAACAATCACTTAAATGGCATACAATGCGCTAAATCTAACTTCACATTCTTGTCCTCAACACTGGGTCTATCTTATTCCTAGGACTAAGGCTAGAAAATACCGCCCAACCACTAAAACTAGACACCGTCATTTCATTTCTTACAACTCCACCGTAGCTGATGCAGCCTCCCAGCGATCAACAGCTTCCATGATTCCTTTATCTAACAGAAAAGTTACGTAATCACAGCAATCCTGCAGAAGCACTTTGTATTTTGAGGCTGAGAAGCGCATTCTGAAGTCGGTAGCAAAGTGTAAAATAGTGTTTAGCATTGTTTGTTACACGAATGCTGTCAAACAGAAACATGTCGTCGTCAGCATACTCAAGATCAGTCACTTTTCCGCCATGCAGTTCTCCACCGGCACCTTGTGAGTGCCGTAGAGAGTTCTTTATCGCATTGTCTGTGATAACATTATACAAAAAATGGTGAAGGTCACCAGTGATGTCGATCGTTGCGAACTGCCCAACAGAGTAGACATCTGCTAATTTTGCTCAGCGGGACGGTCAAGGCTCTCGCCAACCGCCAACATGTCACGGCATGGCCACCTTCAGGTTTGTTCCAACTAACACCAGCCAAAATGAACAATGTTAAAGACGCTCGGTCGGCATATGCAGTATACGACTCAACTAGCGAAGACTGTGCATCCTTAACATCTCGGCTATCGATTGCGAACTTGAACCTTACGCAACTACGTTTCAACGGAGTGTTGTATTGCTCACTCGGCCAGCCCAGTTGGTGAAGGCTGGCTGACCATGGCAACGGTGGTCAAAGATTGAGTCTATACATTTTCTACATGGATGTCAATTCTCTCATTCACAGTTCAAAACTGGGCGTACATAAGCATAGACCTCGTCAATAATCAACAAATGAGCGATCTTGCCACGCCGCCAATAACGAAATTCAGTGAACGTGCTACGTGTTTTCTTTAACATCGTGGACATTTTGTCAGGAACATTACAGGTTGATGAGATAACACTGCCCGGGTAGGTGTTGCGACCGACAGTCTCCAGCCGCCTGCGTGGATCAACAAAGATTAGATCTGGAGAAGTCGAATTTCGAAGCAATATTTTATGCATTGAAGGTTTAGGGTGTGCACAAACAGAGATCGCCCATAACATTCAACCCGTTCAGCATAGTCTGCACGTTCCCTGCAGAAGAACTAAGTAGAGAAAAATCGTCGGCACACAGAATATCTTTCGGTTTACGGTTAGCAGCCAGAAGCTCTATTTCGAGATCCTCGGAGTTTCCGAGTTGTCCTTTCAAAATACACCATCCAACATATAGAAGGGGTAGGGAAATATCGGACGCTCCAACCAAACGCCACTTGGAGTGTAGAACGCTTGAGACAGTTGCCCATAAACGCATAATGCACTCACAGTGGACGTACAACTTCAAAGTATTGGCATACTTCACTTATATATACTACCCCTTTTCTATTAGGAGTTCTCGAGAGCACATTGGTCAACCTAGTCACAAATACACTCGAGGTCTAAAAACACTACGACCGTTGGTTGCGGAAGAAAGAGCTGATGCTCCTACATCTGCCACAAGACAAACCTATGATCAATAAACACGTAACCATGTCAAAAACCTGCCTGTTCTCTTACCTGGTTCTATTTGTTAAAAAAAGAAGCCGTACTGTGAGACCCCGGGGGTAGTTTGGATGTGAGAGACATGGCCAATACCTCTGCGACTGTCACATTATATCCTGGCACATTCTTTGAAATAGGGGTAACTGCTAATGGGCACTAGTCATGAGGAACTACTTCGGTCCCCCATACAGAACGGAGTGTCGTCACTTCACACGACAATCTTTCATTACCACCCTAGAAAAACGCCGGCGAAAGACGGTCCGTGCATGAAGTTTTGTTGCGCTTGAATAATTTAAACACCACAGTCATTCCTATCTACAGCTGGGGATCGTTATAAGTGACATAACCAACCACACCATCATTAACAATTAAATGAACTGACTCAGGCCAGCTGAACTGTGTCTCAAAGTACTCAGCCCGTCTGTCAAGTCGATACAAGAACCTCTTTCATATATTGTCTTACTAGTATCTTAAAGACCCCCAAAACAACCGTAAGTCAAGGAAAAGAGTACCTGGCTGTCCTTTGGTGAAAACGGTTCCCTATTTCTCAAGCTTACCTAACCATGTGAACCTCACGGTTTTTACACAGGTTCCCCGTTCGGTTCACAGGAGTCAGTCGTTCTGATTTTGTCTGACCTGTTGTCCATTTTTGTGTTCTGTGGTCGTGCAAACACATACTACTACCTCCATTTAAGTGACCTGCACGGTTTACGGTTGCCTTATCGTTATTTGTACCATAACCAACCGAATCCAGTGACGTGCTGACAATTTTGACGCACCACTGCATCCCGGCGATTCAGAGAGATGATCCAGCAACAGTCTCCATTCGTTCGAATGTAACTGAGTATTGCTATATCCACTGGTTTTGGTACTTCATCACATAAACTTTATCACGTAAATTAGTGATCCATTACAGTTTAAACGATACGAGGGTAAAGGTAAGTCCATGGACAATACAGATGGCATTTGTTGCGGCCATATTTGAATTTTGGATCGTGTAACATTAGCCAGCTCTCACAGTTTTCTCATAAACCAACAAACCATCTCGACTTCACGTCCCCGTATGGGAAAAAGGGTGGTCCCTTACGCTAATTGCCTTCCTATTGACTAGGCGTGCTTGTTTGGCCAAGCCCGCGTTTTACGTAAGTAGGATCAACACTAACAGAGTGGCATACGTTGTGTACAAGTCACGGATGACGGACACTGTTTTGTGTGACGTAACGTTCGTTCATTGGAATACGAACCGTTGGTTCATTAGGTCGAACGCACTAAAAGCAACCTATGAAGTGCCCACATGAGAAGCCCAGATGGACAGGAAAAAACCTCCCTTCTTTACCCTACCCCAAGGAAACAAGTGCTATCTTCACTCGTTAATATACCAACCTCCGACTCAGAAAGAGAATACGACTCGGGTATTCTGTGGACCATGGACTTCGCAGCAACCAATCCATCGATTACTGAAACATGTTCTACTACTGCAGATTGCCTGTGTGAAAATATGCCTGATAATCAAAACCCATCATCGTTTATAAGGAAGCTAAGAAATTTGTCCACATAGCCGTAGAAATGGTGGATCGTAACGAGCTTACGGTCACTGACCGATTAATCTGACGAGCACCTCACGCAAACCGCCAGAACACCTACTTTATTGTGTACCATAACCTAGTCTCTGTGGCTCAGCACGGGTACCTACCAAATCAACTGTTATTAACACACTTCTCTTTAAAGACAATTTAACGGAAGCCGTGCACTACGGCCTTGTTCTGGACGCCCTCCTTTTGGTGCTACTTAGGCGTTTGACTGAGTACCACACTGTCTATTCTTTTGGCATTGGTGTGTTTGCCGAGCTTGCCATTAACGTTGCAAGCGTCTCAGCATATACGTTGAAACACTTACGCACTGAAGATGCCAACTCGCTTGGTGATGAAACGTTTGCAACCTAAATACCAAGCTCNTCAGCATATACGTTGAAACACTTACGCACTGAAGATGCCAACTCGCTTGGTGATGAAACGTTTGCAACCTAAATACCAAGCTCGGCGAACATACCAATGTCAAAACCATCAACTCGAGGTACGAACTACACCACCACTGTCCATTCTTGTATGAACCAAGTGAACATGACGGTCAGAGCGACGGTCACCGTTGGATTGCCCTGTTTCTAAATGGTCTCACCTTTAGGACTAAAGCTGGTCGTGACCTCTCTTTACTTGCACTTATTTCAGTGGGCACGCCTTGAGACTTGCTCCTTGGGCTTTTACTATCATCAATTCATACAAAGGACTTCCCACAGGTAAGCTACAGTATCCTCTTGTTGTATGCAGATGGCCTTAGAACTGAGAACCTCTAAGATTTCAGCATTCTTCAAGCCGACCTCGATACCATCAAGCACTGGGCCCGTGAGTGGGCCTTCCCATCAGTGATGACGTGTCCACATGTTTTTTGTGGGAATTCCGATATCGTTCTCACAACGCACAATGCGAAGAAACTTTGAGTAGCTGGCAAAGTGTATATCAAAGTTGACCAGAAATTTGACCGTCCCTCACCCCGTCCTCCGATTAACATGAAGACAAAGCTGCCAAGGTTGAGCATTCTAAAAAAGAAATCCCGGATCAATCAACAAGACCCTCAATACCCTGCAATGACTGCATGAGTAGTCCAAGTCAGTGACTCTAAGTAGCCTCATGAAAAGTACAAATGTGTGAAGGCGTGCTCAAAGATTCGCCACAAAAGTGAGGTTGAGCCCACGAAACTCTGCATACGAAGCTTGGAATTAAAACCTTGATCTTTATTCATTCGAGCACCAAAGAATTCGACGAGATTTAATCTATCATTGGTTCCATTTTCCTCAAGGTCTCGCAAAGAAATTTGCAAACGTTGCCACTACTGCTCGTTGGATAAAACTTCCTTCCTTACAGAGTGGTCGCCCGTTGAAATGTGTTACCACTAGCTGCTGTCAATGCTTTGTTTGCACTCAAAGTCAGGGGGTTGCTACGGTCACTTGCCTGGTTGAAGTGACCACCAAGATCGGCCCTTCGTACCAACTCCATTGATCCCATAATGACAATGTGGTCCCGAACAGCAGTCCAACACAGTTTGTCACAGTAAGCTTTCGAAAAAGCTGGCGCCCAAATGACGTAGGGCAAGTCAGACCAGGCTGAGAGCTGTCCACTTCAGCTTCATGCACGTGTGTCAATGACGCATGAACTGGGAAATATTTCCCCGCGGCCATCCATAATCGGGTGTTGGTTACAATCACTTGGTGTGGTGGGAAACATAGCTAGTCGCACCGACCACAAGGGGACGTTTACAATTTAATTACTTTCAAATGAACATGTACGAATGATATGACCATGGCAAGCATTTTCCGATTTTGAACTTCATTTTACATGGCCAAACCAGCTGAAATCACAACTTGTCTCTCGGTTCACTAGCTTGACGCCCCTCATTGTGCACAATGTTTTCCAGGACCGGCCACAGCATACGGATGGACCTTTGTTTTAAGTGGCATACGTTTCAGTAGTTAGAACAGAACTGAGTGTTATTCTGTTTAAACGTTCCAACAATTGCCTAACTCTACTAGGAGTCGTTCGCATGGTCCAAATTACATACGGTATTTGTATGAATCTAGGTAGAAACTGGTCGACTTACAGTGATATTACCGAACATAGAGTAGTTCCACAACCTTCGGATGCGTATGTTCATTACGGTGTTTTCCAGGGTGTTTGAAAACAACGCAGCATGCTAAGCATCCGTTAACTTCGAACTGTACTTAACAAAACGCACGAGTCATGAGTGGACCAACAACCACCAAGTAAAACGGTCGCAAGCTTCAGTTAGGAAACCAAAGAAAAATCCCGGACAATAATAATGTACGCTCGCTTACGACGTTTCGCCTCATTGACTTTATCGCTGGCGCTCTTTTCAGCTTGTAGCAACAGTTGGATACCATCAGTCCGTGAGGCCATAATGAAGACTTCCACTGGAGAACAGCGATAGCTTCAATTATTGGTTAATTTCAGGCGTTACAGCCATTGGTCAGCTCAGTTCTGTCCAACAGACAACGAAATCAACTACTAAAATGGGTGAAATGGGTGGTTAACGGAAGTAGAAGGCGACAGATGAGGGTGTCTGGGTTTTACAAGACACTGTTGATTGTTCTAAACACTTGTTTTCCTGTTCGACCACCATAGGAAGACTGAAACAACCTCGGCGCCACTTTTTCAATCAAGCAGGTAATTGAGCACAGCGAACGTTTGCCATTTTCCAGACGATCCATCCATTCAATTCCTCTAGTTAATTTCGCTTGTATGTCTCTGAGTGCTGTTTACCGCAGTCGAAGGTTCTATTCACTAGCTGTCTCGTGTGTTCGATTGCTGCTGGGGGGAATGCATACCTCCTAGTGTTCTCTCTCCCATAAGGATTCGCGAGAATCGACGGTTTGGAACCTTACGTTTTCAGGTGACCCTGGCTTTTTACGGCGGCTGGTAACTTGGTCATAGGTGGTGAACTGATTGTGTAAGGTCAGTGGGGACTGCAATGATAGTGTGCTGCGGTGAACAAAAGAATAACGTTGTTTTAGGTGGCTCTGTTGAACAAAGATGGGCAGGACAAAAAATAAATGAATAGGACAATTTCGTTGTCAGAGGTTAAACAGCCATTGTGGTATCCTGAACACCAACCATTTCCCAGGCTTATACGAGTAAGGAACAAATCACACAGCAGGCATTCACCAAATTAACAGACGTTCAGTAAACAAGTAACAAACAAACCGGGGGTTAGTTCAGTATTCTAGCTGCCCGTCGAAATCGCGCTGTCAGCGGCAGCAACAGTTGGGGCTTCAGAAGCTGCGTGTGAGCAATTCCCCATTACGTGCTTACCCGGCCTCTGTTTAAATGACTAAGTACTAGCCGTCCGCGCTGCTGTTTCCGGTGGAGAGTTCCAAAGAGAGTTGATGAGCACAGAGAAAAAATGTTGTCTATGTAAACGGCGTGGACGCCGCTGGTTTAACTTTCTTGGATGGACACGAAGTTTGTGGGTGGGGACAATTAAGTACGTGTATCAAGTTGAGTGGAACTCATGGTAAGGTATCTTGCAAGTGCTCAAGTCTGAATGTACATAGTCTACTTGAGTGTGATATTTAGACATTTCATCAACGAATTTCGTAGCTCTAAGACTAACCATTCCTGGCATTTCAATATCCCGCCTCAGGAGGAAAACACAGGCCTGGATATTGAATTCTGGATAGGTTGTGGATATAACTGACAAACCCCCTCCAAAAGTCTCCATAGTGAACTGGCCCAGTAAGCCGCTATCCATCATTCTATAAATGGCCTTCCGAGCGAGCGTGCTACAGTTAGAAAGGTGGGAGGCTACCAGTGGTGATGATCTTACAATCAAACTCACCAATTAATAGCTGCAGCTTATTGCCGATTAAAAAATAACTGACCTTCGCCCAAGCTCTCATCTTCGAGACCTTGCGTTGAAACCTTTAAACAATGGTGTACTTTGAGCAGCTCACCTGGACAAATTACTCTTGTCATATAGTGCTTCTGACCTACAAGGTGTGGATAGCCTGGGAAGTTTTGACATTGTCCGCATACAGCAATATTTTTGAATTCATCAAGCTGCCACTTCGTTCACGAAGGGTGTAAACAGTCGGGTCCAGGGATGGAAAATTGCAGGACCCCGTTCGAAGTTACCACTTCAGGTGAGAGGTCTCCACCGACACGTTCCTGGATAGAACGGCCCTACAGCTATTCCTGAAGCCACCCAATCAAGCCACTCCCAAAGCTCAGTGCTCTGAGTTTGTCCGATAAAATATCAAGATTCGTATATCGAATGTCATTGAGAAGTCCAGGAAAACTACATAACTGTGCCTGGTGAAACCCAGCACAATCGTCTGCCAGTACATTACCTCCATGAGTTTTGTGTGGCACGAACTGGGTCCGTGAAAGCCGTGTTGAGCCGTATGACGATGCCTTTACGATTAAATATTCCCGTATATTATTGCCAGTCGGACTTATTATAAACTTGGAAGTTACTGACGATAGCGCCACTGGATGGTAGTTCTCAGTGGCTGAACGATCTCTTGATTCAAATATCGTAGATACCGTAGACGTTTTCCACCCAGCAAGAGCTTTCTTTAACTTCAAAGATAGAGTAAAATACTTGACTGATAGCTATGATAAAACATCCATACATTCGCCTTGCATTAACGATGCAATTCACCAGAGCCTGAAGGTTCCTACGCCAATAGATTCGGCAACCTTTACGTTCCACGTGCAGCGTCAAAGCTGAAGAGGCTGTGGCATTGTTCAGTTCAGTTTTGCATATACATCGCACGAGTAATTATTGATTTCTGATCGCCCACAGCACGGCGCTTTGCCGTGGTGTTCAGCAAGAGAAGGGCATTTTGAGTCCACTCAGTCAGATAGAAGGCTTAGCACTCTTGAGAATATCCTTAGTGCGTTAAAGATTGCCCTCAGGAAACTTTGGAATGAAGTCATTGTTACAGTCTTTTGGAGCCAGTAGCAGGAAAATCAAGTGATGACGTGTGATCACTGAGCCTCAGCGGTGGCTTGGTGATTACTCTATTTACCGGGTGGGCCTCATTCGTGATAATCAGATCAACCAAGAAAGAGAGCTACCTCGGACGGCATCTTTTAGGCAGTTCGACATACTGTGTCCAGGCTTCTCCATGGATCAACACTGCTAAAGTTTTTGAAAATCCTCAGTCGCAATCCTCACACGAAGCAACTATATAGTCCAGTTCGGATGTGCTGAAATCTTTCAAAACATGAGAGTGTGAGAAACGCTAAGTAGACAACAGACACTCTAGGGTGGTAAAAACGATCATATCTTCGGATGCGTTGCATGATTACAAGTCGGAGTTTGAAATGGAGCGAGTAGCATTTCTTTGCGGATGTAAATCTCCCTACGACATTTGGCACCAGAGCCTTCGAGATAAAGAACGGAGCACAGCCTCGTGCGCGTTCACGGGAGAGGTCCGTTAGAAACAAATATCCACGAAAACGAAGAAGTCAGAGACGACGTGTGGTAACTCCCGTTTATGTCGAGCGAGACAATCGAATTTAAAAAATATGGTGATAATTTCAAACAAGTTTACAGGTAGAGTTGACGACACGGCATGTACAGCACTGCACAAAGGAGTTCCATGATTCCGTTGTGAAATGTAGACACTACAGGGTGAGTGTAAATAGAAATGATGAACCTTGACTGCTATGGACGGCAGAACCGAGTTAAACCTCGTTTATTTTCAAGTGGGGAAATGACTTTTCAATATTTGTATACCTCTTCGCTGGAAGTCCCCAGCAAACTTTGCAAACACTTTCTTCCACTAGTCGACTACTGAATTGGTGAAAATGTTGAAGCAAACGCCTGATCGTGACTTTTTCCCTCAATGGTTTACCCGTGACGTCCAAAAGCTCTGTTCTGACGCATCAAGAACAAGCATGCTAGAGGACGTCTGTCTGCGTGGCAGACATTTTTATACACCTAGACAATGCCTCATCTTGCCTTCTAGTGTTTAAACGAGGCTAAGTTCAAAGAACTCATTCGTCCTTTTTAGCGTGGACCCTGCATACTCTAATCTGTGCATGTGGTTTTTCACCAAATTTTCGGGGGCATGCGGGTAATTTTTTAAGAAGCATATGCTTCAAATGCTTCTCATAAACTGGAATTGCTCTGTTTTATCCCCCCCTGTTGCCTTCTTTATATAGATGGTTTGTTTTGCCATTGCTAATTCTGTGTTTTATGTGTTCATTTTGTATCGTCTTACCCTATCGGCAATAATCGCGCACATTAGCGCGCTTCCCACATACACGTTGAGATGCATGCCATTATCGTTACATGGATTCACACACAAACCAATATACTTATTTTTGGCTATACGTAACCCCTTATCGTAGTTCCAAATATTTTCTGAAGTATATGGCCTTTTGCCCACCGCAACATGTTCTTCTGTTTGGGCACCTGTTGGTATTCAATCATTTGCCAACAGTTAAAGCTCACATGGAGTTACGCGTGTTGCGTTGATCGAATAACTGGCTTTCCCGACTTCCAACGGCAGAGAAAACAGTCTATCCTCACGAAGAGACGTTCGTAGAACTGGACTCAGTACGATACGATTTAAATCAGCGCATAAGAAAATCAAACCTTTCGCCTCTGATATGAAAATCTCCTGAAATTGAACAACACATGTGCCAGAATAAAAGAATCTGCAGTTAGATGTCGTTCAAAACGACTGCCGACGCATCAAGTATTGACAAAAATTGTAAGTTACTCGATAAAACTGATAAGAAAATGACCAATTTAGAAACTCCCAAGTCTCAGAGCGAATAACATGGAGGAGAAAGTATCAACATCTAGTCTGAAAACAAAGATAATCAATACGGTTCAAGCAAGGGTGTTAAACGTACGACCACCTATCAACACTAATCAAACAGGGCAATGTGAATAGATGGTTATTATTGGGTGCCAGTGCATATCCCGTTTTCACTATCTTATTGCTCAAATCAGCCTACCATTTACCGCGTTTTATTATATTTATTTTCTTCGAGAGCTCTTGAACAGAATCCATCAGGATGAGTGGAATATCACATAGTAACACCTGCTAATTCAGCCAATCTGCAGAAATTTTCAATAGCCAAGCGACCATATTTGCTCAAAAAACGCATGACGACGGTAAAGATGTAGAATTTTCAGATCGTTCGACCAACGTATACCCCACCATGCTATTGCGGAGGAGACCAAAGCCGCTGCTTAGGCGCCAGTCTCAACTGCTAATCTTAGCACATCGCATGAAAGGAACAGCTCCAAGTCACGTTCAGTTTCTATCACCAATGTATTCGCAGATCAAATCAGAAAAACAACGGAATTATAGGTTGGATTAGCGAAACCATACAGTAGAAGCCAGGAGCTCACCGAGATTTTGCACAAGCTAGATTCGATATTTCGCATTATAAATGCTTCAAGTAACACTCACCACCAGACTACCCCTAGTCATAAAGACCTCGTAGCCGCTGGGATGCTCATTGTTACAGTAGCTATGGAATTGCACAAGCGGCTACGTTGCGCAAGCAGAGTTAAGGTGTTTAACGTACCTGAAAAATATCTCTGTAGTCATTGAACTGGACCATACTCGAAGCCAGTAAGACGGAGGAACAAAAGTGCTGCTGCCTAAGACTCCGCAAGAAAGTAGGGCAAAAGCGATATCCATTATCGCTGCAGTTCACAAGTGAACTCGTAGCGAACGAATTCGTCAGAAGACAAGAGCGAATCAGACGCGGTACAACTTTCAGGTCCATAGGTGTTTGGTGAAAAGGCGCAACTCCAAAGGGAACTATTATGAACCAGCGTTCCTCGAGAAAAAAGAACTCGTGTGACTAAGTCAATAAGCTCATTGATCTAACCGTCGGTATCGACTGGTCCACGAGTTCCCTGATTCCGCAAGTTCCAAGTGGTAACGCCGTCGAGTCGCCGGTCCGGGAGAATAATAGAAAGCAAACTACGTATAGCTCTGATCACGCCAAGCGCTCCAAGTCACCCCATGTAGACCAACGGCCAGTGCTACGAACGAAAACCTCAGTCCTCAAGGACTCCCGAAGCGTTCACTGGAAAATTCACTAAACCTACCAGACCAAAAGTTACCCAGAGCACCGAGAGAAGCAGCTTAAATCCTCTTGACATTATTGCAGCAGCACGATCAGGGCAGTCCACTTCTTGCCAAAGACATACCTCTCCGTTATCTGGAGAAGATGTAAATTGCAACGGCAAGTCCACAACACCTGGGCAAGGCTCTAAGTCAAAAATGAGACCTATACGGTGCTCACAGAATAAATAAATAGATAATATATATTTCTCAACGCGTATATCAGAAGCACGCTTGGTTATGCGCGATCACTTTAGATGGTTACTAACCATACAAAAACGAATAATTGAACAGTAACACAAACGTGAAGTCTGGTGCAAGAAGGACGTAGTCAGAAAGAAAATGACTGAAGTTCATGAAACTTTGACGCACGCAACAGAGAAGGAGACAGTTCGCTCACTTTACAGATTTAGTCTCAAAAATGGGATTTTACTCTAATTCAGTGTTTACAAGGTTGTGGGATGAGCGATTTTTCAAATATTTCAAGGTCACTCCGGTAGGATGTCTAAACGCACATTTGGAAATTTTTGCTGTGAGGTTATAAAACTGGCGTCGAAGAATGTCAAGATAGATCGGCTTTGGCGAGGCATGGCGTAAAATCCCAAAATCAAGCGAACCAATGGGCAGATTCAAACGCAGGATTTCGTCGATTGCTCAGGAACGTCGCAAATTTGCACATCTCGTGAATTGTTCAGCTTAGACGAAGTTCCGTGCGTCCATATATCGTTGAAAAATTCCCACGCTCGATGGATAATATGGGATACTGGAGGGAGAATGTAATTCCACACGTTAGATGAGAATATGTGGGTTTATAGCATTTACTATGACAGACAATATGTATGGAGAATTTTTGACGAAGAACTCGTTCGATATCATTATTTTTGCTATGATTATTGGAATAGATAACCCTATCTACTGATTGTTGTATTTTACTATGCACTCGATATTTATATGGGTAAACGGAGAATTGAGTCGACGGTTTGGAGGGCCGCAGGGACTGTGCGTGACAACTAAAGCTCACATGGCATCGTTCTGTTGGACTCATTATTAAGCGCCGAGTTCATATTTCATAGCAATTTGGGCATTGCATATACATGAGTGAACACATGTCATCAAAATAATGTTGGGTGTCAAAGGGTTTGGTGAGCGCGCAGTAGGCCAAGGGCTAAATGATCTTGTGAGTAAACCATATAACAAACCGTTTCAAGCGGGCTGTCCTCAAGGGACGTTGGACAGCAGAGTGGTTATCTACGTATTACGCATCTGACGGCTAAATGTTTTTCGAACCACACTCAAAAAGGTCATCAGG
Organism: Paragonimus westermani; assembly: GCA_008508345.1. Taxonomy (NCBI): domain Eukaryota; kingdom Metazoa; phylum Platyhelminthes; class Trematoda; order Plagiorchiida; family Troglotrematidae; genus Paragonimus; species Paragonimus westermani. Next base: position 3,198 of record QNGE01008565.1, on the reverse strand, counting down.
TGATACAGAGAGTTTGAAGATGAACATCGTGTTTGGTAACGTAAGATAGCTGTCCAGACCCATTTTAAAACGCTGAATGTTGTTACTGGCTCTGACTTCACTTGGAAGTTTGCACGTATATTCTTCCTGGATATCGGGGTTGGCAAGGTGGAACTCTTATATCTTAGACTACATGGAGGGCTGTGTTGTAAGTGGACGGTACTCGCAGTGGTAATCGCATCCGAATGTATGAGTTTATACAGCAGCGTCAAGTTCAACTTTAGTCTAGGCAGCCAAAGTGGATCAATGCCAAAATTTTCACAACGTTGCCTATAGGTGAGCAAAGAGGAATATCCTGATAAGCTTTTGGTAAACGATCGTTGCAGGTTTTCTAACACACGCCTGTCGGACTTGCGTAGGTGGCAGTAAATGAAGGTGCAATACTCGAGTTGAGGCCGAGCACACATTTTGTAGAGCGTCAGCTTCGCAGCTGGTAGGATGAACACCTTTTTGATGCAGCCTATTGTTCTTTTAGTTTTTGTTACCTGGGAGCATACTTGTTCTGAGAAATTGGAGGAGTTTGAGTACCGTATTCCAAGATCTCTGACCGAAGTGGCTGTTTCAATATTACAACCATCTAGTGAGATGGAGCCATGGGGTAATTTACAACCATAAGTGAGGATGTCCGATTTGTCTGCTGAGAACGATATCAGCCATGTTCTGCACCACAAATGCAAGGAGGCTAGGTCCTGTCGTATATTTTGTGGATAGAAATTGATGTTACTGCTCTGGCGGAATGCGTAAACGATTTTGATATCGTCAGCAAACAGAAAGGGCTTGCCATGTGTAATAACGTCGCACAGATCATTTATGTACATTAAGAAGAGCAACGGACCCAGAACGCTTCCTTAGACCACCCCACTAGTTACTGGTTTTGGTGTTGAATAGTGTTCT
>QNGE01008564.1:3656-16252 GCA_008508345.1 Paragonimus westermani | reverse complement strand
TTTTCCTTGCTCAGTGTCAGCGGGCGTCTTTTGATCTGATAGGTGATCACTGAAAATAGAGTGTAGCACCGCTCTTGAAGATTACAGTGAATATCAGGAACAGAGTAAGATTATTCATATATTGATATTTTAGATAAATGAGATAAAGCCAAGTTTTAAAACGATCCATAGAAGTGCTGGTGACGACCTCGGAAGAAAGCCTGTTCCAACAGTTTATGATCCTGTAAGAAAAGAAATTCCGTCCAAGAAAGGTACGAGGAAGAAGCTTGAAAAGCTTCCTATTATGTCCTCTCCCGCCATCATCATTCGCCACAGCGGAGAACTTTTTACGTGACCTACTCTAGAAAATAAGTGGATGAGTATTAAACCACTGCAGAGTCGTCAACATTCAAGTGGTTACAGGTCAAGAATTTTAAGTCGAGACTCGCGTTAACGGTGCTCAGATCCGCGACCACGGTTGGTGACATCCGATACGGATTTGCCTGTCCCAGTGACAGAAGCCAAGGGACGCCTGCGCTTAACAGTAACCGCAATTGGCTTGCGCCGCACCAATTGCGGTTCGACCAACACGCCATATATCCAGTTTAAACCCGAAGGAATAAGACTGGGAGGTGTGCCAGTGGGGCTTTTTTGTCCAGCTGGCCACTGCTGGTTAGCCACTTGATTGGCTAATAAGGGAAGGAAACTCTTAGCTCTCCGAAACTAAGGAAGAAGAGGCTGTTATGACGAGACCTAAACTGGGAAGAAAGATTTTTGAAGTGTAATACAGGAAGCATTGTAGTATAGGAGTGCAGGTTAGTTCATCCCAGAGGAGAAAACAATGGAAAACGAAATACACAGTGAACTAGGAATAGCCAGATAGACCATTCATCATACAGTACACCAACAAAGCTGAAGAAATGAATAGGTAGGAGATTGCAGACATTGGTTTCTGAAAAGAGGGACGGATTAGCTGTCAATGACCAGGCTGTTCGCCGATACGGTCATTAACAGCATCAGAATGAATATACTGATATGTCCTACCTGACCGGAGCCTAACGTACTCGTCGCCTCTTCGCCGATGGTGTACTATGAGTGTGTTGAAGGCCCACTAACCCCAAACAGTCAGCGCATTTGCGCCATCTAGTCACGTCACCCCGACCTATGACACCGATGGTTCCCTTGCGTACCGCACGCTTCTGCTCACGGCAGCGCAATAACCGTTTGCTGAACTTTCGGACGCCCATCCGGACTGTATTCCGCCTGACCGTCCGGTTCAACGCTAGGTCTTCCCAACATCTAAAATCAATGTTACAACGTGAAAGACCGACCTGCACAACATCCTGGTATCTCCGCTTCTGACCGCCAGGGTATCGCTTACCTGTTTTCGATTCTCCGTACAAAAGATGCTTCAGGATGCGGTCATCGCCCATCCGACAAAGGCGACCACCTTGTTAACCGCGTGCTGGACATGCTTGACAGGTAATCCGCCTTTTTTCAGTCCGGTATACACGGCTTGATTTGCATATTCAACAAACGGTCTTATACAAACCCCGCAAAGCGTTTGAAATTCTTCGTTGTATATACGGATGTAAGTGCTCCTAATCATCCTATGAGCGGCGAATCGCTTTTTTGCTGCAATCTCATGTTAATAAGTGAAAGACAAGCCGGACGACAACCAGATGCCCAGATCTTTCTTCAGGGCATCTGCTTAGTGAGTCGTGTGTATATCTCACCGGGCCTTTGGCTCAAGCTTGTTTGTGTTATCTCCTTTCACAGGACTATCGTTGGAACTCCTACTCCTGAGGAACGCTGTACCTGGGTGTCTCCACGTTGCACAAAGTGGGTTTACAAGTGTAACGAGTACACAAAACAAGAACGTCCGGCTTACTCGTTAAATTTGGCGACCCTGCCAGAATGGTCTTCGTCAGTTTATTTCGACCTGACTGACTGGTGGTCAAACCATTACGAACTTCTGGTCGCTACAGTTTGTTTTGATCAGGCATCCCTGGGTCCGCAAGTTGCATTCACAGACACAGCAGGATGTACGCACAAAACTTCACGGGTTCTCATGGGTTTTCTGCAAATCCACAAAAGTCTCCCCCTTGTCGTTCATCCACTTCTCGATGACACGGAACAAGGACCTTGGCCAGGGACAATCTCGGATTGAGTAGAGTCGTTGCGGAAGCATTGATCAAGAGCATAAGTACATGTTTGATGAGTGACTAGATGCGAAGGAGAAACGGTTTAGTACAAGGATCCACTTGTCCACGCCAGGCAGACGCAAGCACGCACAACAGATGCACCTGCCTGCAAAACGTGCAGCTAGACATACAGACAGACACTGATCAGACACAGTGTAAAATGCAGGCATTCCACAACATGCCAGCCATTCTGATTCGTGTAGATCTGTACTGATTTGTGTAGATCTATACTGTTTGCCCTCCCCATCAGTTGGTACCGCACTGAATCCAGTTTTTACGAACACCGTTTGAAAGATGAATAATGTTTCCTGAGTTTGGGCATTTATCTGGGGGGATTTATGGAATCGCCAGATTATGCGCGACTCATTATGAACTCGAGTCGCTAGCGAACGATTCAGTAATCCGTTCATTGTCAGCAAGTGTTGAGTTGACTGTCAATAAGTTTCCGTGCCAGTTTATTGCTGTAACTGAAGGACCTAATGGTGTGAAGCGAAAGATAACGAATGATCCCAACAAATATTTGCAAATTCCGATTGGTGCTTGGTTGTTAAAATAGGCGTAACAACTAACGTCTTCCGCTTAATATTGTTGTTGTCAGCCAAACAAATGTCAGGCAATGAGCAAAACTATAACGATATCAAATGTGTGCAAAATTATACATGAACTTGAAGTGTAATACGTTTGGATGAAAAGAAAACCTTCAACAAGCAGCTTCAATTCCAGTTGGCTGAATAGAACACCATATAAAAAGGAAGTTAGCGCCAAGGGATCCAATCGGCTGGCGTCTGAAAGACGTTTCTATGCACGGTACACACTGCTCTGTTCGTAACGTTTGTTGTTAAGAAACGCGGCGGGTCCGAGTTGTGGGTGAGCGTAAAAATGCTGTGGATAAAGAAGGTCCCTGTTAACGACATCAAATCAGGTAGGACAGCTTTCTCTTCGGTGTTGACTGGTTTCGGTCAGCCAGCAGACATGAATTCGGTCTGTCCACACCTTTCCATGAAGAAAATTTTACGCGAACTCTGACAAATTAGAAGGACAGAGCTATTGTGGGCTTGTTGGTTTTTCACAGTAGCTTAGCACATGAAATCAAATTCGCAGGCGAGCAGATCTGAGGAGTTTTGTTCTGAACGTCAATGTCAACAAGGTTACTTGAAACGAAAGTTGAACATTTGTCAGAGTCAACGAGAAATGTGATCCACATCTGAGTCTGAATGAATTTATGGTTGAATCGCTCCTCCAGAAAGATATCGAGTGATACCCTAAACTAAAACAGAGATAGCACAACTAACTTCCTTTTCAACATTAGAGTGAACCCCAAGGAGAAGTCAGCGGCGGATGCTCGGTCCGTTGTTTCCGCGGTTTACCTGGTGGTTATCGTCGCCCCCAGCTGCCTGTGGAGACGTTCGACTAATTCATTATCACACGGCTGGTGGACCGCCTTTCTGATACACAAACTACTGTGTTAAGTCACGAACAAAAGGAGACCGTGTACTTCAACCGGTAACAATTGTAAATAACACGTCGAAGTTAACGATTAATAGTTTCAAGAATTTCTGGAGCACACGCAGTAGGCACATAAATATACTCATTAGAGGACGGCAACTGGCTAACGACATCAAAGTGGACATGTAAAAATCGGGCGTCGGGCTCAAAGAGTGTGCCTGGTATGAACGCACACCTGCGTTGTTTTACTACTTTGACATCTGGGGCACTGTTATGGCAAATGTCTTTTCTTATTGAGGACAATGAAAACACTATACATTCAATGTCAGCATTTGTCAAGGTATGAAAAATGACGAAAATGTTCAAAAACAGTACATCGGTAGAAAATAAGAAACAAAAATTCCAGGGGTACTTCATGAAGTGTCACATAGGACTATCAGTTTGCATCGATAGATGAATTCCAGATGAATGCAAGGCTTCACACATGGAAACTGCCAGACGGTATACATGTTCGCAAAATCAAAAAATGGTGATGATTACACTATGTTGATGTTTGGGTGCTCCGATGCAACAACTACCAAAGTGATGCCACCATTCAGGTGTTGCATGTTCTTGGTGGACTGGAAGGTGGAGCCCAGGTGTTCGATTTCGAGGGGTAGCGATCGGGGGTGGCCTGAAAAGCAAGTGTTAGTTTGGTGTTCGGTCTTTACAACGTTGTATGAGCCTTCCAAATATCTGACAGTCGGTGGGTTGCCATGTAAGTAAGGAGCAACTGGCTGAAAAAATACCGTAATTTGTCCGTGCAATCTGAGGATCTTGTGTGATGGAAGCTAGGGGTTGTTGTTGATCGCTCCTTGATTACCCCATAGCTGCACCGACGGCAACCTTCAGTGCTCCAGTGGTGAGGAGTACACGGGTGTTTCAGTCCGAGTTGATGAGGTTGAGTTTAGCGGCTTGACACTGGGCTTACGCTGTCACTGAGAAAGTCGTTTTTTCTCCTAGCGAGAAATCTACGGACTGGCGGTTCGAGTCACTTGGGTCTATTAGAGTTTTTCGAATATATCTTCAGTTTGGAATGAATGGTCGATAGTAGCCGAATAGGCCGAGTGGGCTTAGAGTTGAGTCATGGTGGCAGACCTCGAGGAAGTTGGGGGAGGGCTGAAACTAACCTGATAGAAGCATGATGTTAATTTGATCGACATGGTGCCTAAGGAACAGCAACGAACTAAACAGAGGGCATATTTCGGCGTCAACCCTCTCAATAGTTTGCGCAAAACAGTTAAAAATGGATAAAGTAGGTGATTACTGTTCTCGGCTTAGACGATTAAACACTACGACGCCGTCGACATGATGATATGCAAACGGACGTCCTCACAGCAGCACAGCCAGAGAACACTGAAATCTTTCAGCAACGTTACGAATTGAAAAGGGAACTGTTGTGAACTAAAACTTCCAGATGGTGTTGCAATGGCTGTCTTGAAATGTCCTTTTCGGCAACTAGGATTTGATAGTAGGTGTCTCACGCGATTTAGTAACGAATGGTAGCATCAGAGACCCCCGAGGATGGATCGTGGGCAGATGGCATGGGGCACGTATCCGGGAGTGTGTGTCTGCTGAAATCACGGTAATCACTACTTGGTCTCCGGTCACTGAGAGATTTATTCGGTACCATAGGCGACGCTAATGTCCACAAGTTGGTTGAAGAATGAATTGTGTTTATCTGGAAAACACGTTCGAATTCAGTCCTAGCTACCTTGCGTTTGTTTGGATGAAACCGTTGTGAACGAAGAAAGATTGGAGGACCGCGTTTAGTAATTTGGTAGTGCACATTGTGCTCAGTAGTCTTGGTGTGTAAAGTGAAGTTGCTGATGGAAACATAATAATAAGGTTGCGAGTGACGGTGTCGTGTAGAGGGCCGGCCGGTTGTCACTCGAGGTAACGGTTGATCGGACGCAGTTTCCCGTGCGTGACGTAGTGTTGTCAGCCAGCCTGCGCTTTAAGACATACACAGGAAAAATCAGGAGTGCTGAAAACACGACGCCGATAAGCAGCGTTTGAAGTTTGCCGACCAGAACTACTCACGGAACGCACCGTCAGATATAATAATAATGAAAATAATGGTATAGTTCCCAAAGCATTTGTGAAAAACACGCTCAGGAGAGCGTGATCAACATACAGATTTTTAGGCATATACACATTTGAACACCAAATTTGACAATTGCACGAGTCAGCTATGTGAATAGATCAACAAAATAAACATTATATGAAGGGAAAATTCGAGTTTACGCAGAAGTGATCGATTATAAGCTTTCCCTAGTATACGATTACTGCCGGATTTGAATGTCAATTATCTCTGTACGGCCGGTATATAGAATGAGAACAATGTTTGACAATACCGAGTGGTTCCCTGGTGGTCTGTTAGGGGAGTAAAAGGAAGATTTGCGACTCAAGTTTATTGTGCAGTCATGCGAAAAACAGGTTGAGTTTTTCCCCAAACAATTTTAGCATACATGGCTTTTGCATGGTGGTTTACAATACAGACACACAAGCTATCAATAGGTATGGGGTAAGGGTGTACCAGAATGGTTGGGTTGTTACCAACGGGCATGTATATTGAGACCTATAGGGGTTGACTATAGACGTTTTCCTGATCGCTGGCAAGTGGTTTTGAACGGTTCGAGGGGTGCGTGTCGTAACATCACATAACACAAAAGGTTTCCCTTCAGGTGTTATTGGGTCCATTTTCAAAGATAACGTCTTTAGACAAGTAGAGCATGAAAATGGACATGACGTTCGTCATCGTTTCGTTTGAATCGGTGTATATTCTCACTGCCTCCACTTGCATACGGGAGTCTGTTCAAATTGCAGGAATACTTTACTAGGAAAAATTTGAACGCAGTTTTTTCGGGATTCAGGAGCTGCCAAGGTGAAGTCCTTGTTTCTGAGGTTATACTTCGACCTGTGTTGCAAGCGAGTCGCAAAGCTGACGATGAATTTATTGCCATAGACCAGAGTATACAGGAGTGAAAGGTAAAGCTTTATCGCCGTAACCAAAGGGGATCAATTGCAAGCGTCTGACGGCGTTCTCTGTAGCTCAGAGAAGATGAACAACCCAATAAGCTTTTCGTGAATGCAAGTTGGGGGCTCTCCAGAGTTAGCTTATCAGACATGCGCAGGTGGCCATATATGAACGTGCAGTACTCAAACTGTGGTCGTACACATAGTTTATGAGGATGTAATCGTGCAGCAGGTAGGAAGAATGAGTGTTCAAGGTAACCTATCGTCCGTCTGGTTTCAGCGACTGGGAGTGATGTGTGTTCTGCATATTGAGATTCTGAGTAGGGTAAATTCGTTCATCTTAGCAGAAAATACATCATTCCTAGACGTTATAACCAGAACGACGATATTTTACAATAAATTATGTAATACGAACACAGTGTGACGCGGCATGCGTGCAGGATACTTTCAACCACGGAGAGATCAGTCAACTGAAAAGTTGAACTTACGCTTCTGACCTAAGTTGTTAAGTGTAACGCACAAACTTAATCAGCTAACATCTGGGGACCTCGCTATGTGGTTTAAACTGGCGTCTCTGTCTGCTTCTTCTGTTGTCCTGACCTGGGTTCAAACGCACTATACTTTTCTGTGCTCTCACAAGAGTGAGTCACATCTGGTAAGGGAATTCCAATTGGTGGTGTTCATGTGATGGTTGTGCGTGTGTTTGAATGTTGAAAAGGGCAGGCAACTGTGCGTGCATGCACATGTGTGTGGAGATAGTGAGTGTCATTTAAACCAAGCTGCTTGATAGTTGAACAGAAAGCAGCCACATAGCCTATCGTCACAAGTGAGATTGCTGTGGAACAGCATTTACATGTCAACGTTGAGGAAGAACTAATCGACTGGATTCCGTCCTACACGAATGTTGTGTAGCCGCTTGCGTGGGTGTTTGATGATTGTTGTGGTAATATAAGGTTGATGACCACGTTTCCTGCCCTATTCGTCCCTTTCTCATTGGTTCGTCTCTTTACGTTAGTATTCTTTATACTGATTACCAACCATTTTCGCAGTCAAACACCATCACTCAAGTTATGCGCGTGACAAACCACCTCTCCTGTGAATGTCGACCTTGATGTGTTATTAAACCTTGGTACCGTTTGCTTGTAGAAACTTGTTTCCGCGTAGCTTTCCTTCCCTACTTTTCCTTGCCGGACCTTTGTTTATATGTACCCTGGTTTCATTTTCGCTCGACTGCTTCGCCATTACGTGACTGTTTCATTTGATCATATTTACGCGAGCCGTTAATCTCGGGACTTGTATATTTGGTAGATTCAATATTGAGGTTTGTTTCTGTCTTGTATTATTTGGTTTATCATGTTGTTTTTTAACATTAGCAGCTTATTAGTAGGAAACTCGCCAGTACGACCGCCTTCCCTTTTGCATCTCAATCGGTTGCCCAACAAGCTGAGAATTCACAGACGCTCGTTGTCTACAGACGCGACAATCATGGATCCAGCATTGATAAACGTTGCGAGAAGACCAAGCGTTGCTCGAACAAACACTAGACGTCCGGGATCAACACGAGACCTTATCGAACAGTGCGCGCGGATCACATGGTGCAGGTTTCTTCTGCTCTCATGCTGGAATAAGAAGGGCATGCTTTTGTGTAACACACACGGATGTATAGTGCACAATACTTTTCTGAACGATGCAATGTAGAATGGAGACTTGTACACATTGGTTGTACTTGCCAAAGCAGAAAGATGCTATCAAACAGTGATTTAGGTTGGTAGGATAATGGCTGTGTTGATTTCATAATAGTTGTGGCCGATGAGGTAACATAGAGGTGGATCAGTAATACAAGGGATCCAAGCAGGATTTTCTGCCTCAAAACACCGTACCAGCTGAAATGGTAGTTAACCGACCAGTCCAACGTAAGCTAGTTCCATACGTAAGCTTTGCTGGCGAATGTTGACTGCCAATGCAGAATCACTGTAACACAAAAAAACCAGATGATAAATGAACGTACCAAGCAGGTGGTTCTAGTTTATCCGTCAATTTGGAATTAAACGTCGAGTAAAATCACTGGACCTTTCTTTTGAATTGTGTATATCACGCCATAATGTGAGTACGTTAAAAATCCAAGTACATGCACGTGTTGTTTGACTATATAGTGATTCGAACATGGAGCCACGATCCGTGGTTATGGTGAGTTGAAATCGAAGTAGCAAATTCAGCTTGACCGTGACTGATGCCATCAGAATATGAGTGGTTATGTCGCAAAGCGGAAGATCTTTTGACTACCAAATGTCACTGTCTACAAAGATATTGTCGAACACACTGAAAACCCTCCGGAACTGGGTGTCCAATGATTTCGAAGTGTCTATGAACGCAATGCGTAACAGAGTTTCAGTTAAGTTTGCCGTAGGACGAGAAATCTTGAACTGGTACGTTAATTTCCACGTGCTCCTCACGATATCCGGCTCACATGAGTAAGTATCGTTGGTCTGTAGTCGCGCAAAGTCGATGAGGTCGTTGAAAGTAATATTTGTCCGCTGAACTCTGGTTAGGACGCTGGATATCGCACTTTGTCACTTGTTAAATGTCCGAAGTTTACTGCATGTAGTCCTTGTAGCGAGCAGCCAGTTTTGATAGTCGATTTGTTATGAATTAGTATGGTCATTATACGCACTAGATACATGTCCTTCAATAGGCTGGCGGAAAAGCCAAATGTCTGAATCGAACGCCGAGCAGCTAACTAAACTCTAGCAGGTTCTTGCTGATTGCAGGGATTCAGGGCGAAACAAGACAGGTTGCTATCGCACTGCGCCATAGCCGGAGAAAATCAGGTAGTTAATTAAACCTGGATCAAGCGTATGGCAAGTGTTTCAAGAACTGTCATCTCTGAAACTGAAATAGGAAAGCAGCAACCGCACTATAGAAAGGATTGGGTGGGTTACTGCTCGAGCAACCTCATATTGACTTCAAGGGAGATCGTAAGTTTACCTTATCGTGGCATTTTGCCTCGCGCCAACCTTACTTTGTTACTGTCATCGCCAGTTTTGCATTTCGTGAATGCAGTGTTTGGTTGCTGCTATTGCTGTTATTAGTTGTGCGTGTTAGTTAATCCGGGTATAATATCCTTGCTATTGCTCTCCAGACTCATTCGGGTAGCATTAGTTTTAAAATTGGAGGAGCACTTGCCAACAGCCGAAAAAGCAGCACGTTTTTAGAGTCAGCCTAGCCACACCAGAGCTAGAGTAAGAAGCTACGTGGTAATGCCGCCGAAGAAGTAATTGAGGACAGCGGTAAGTTCACATAAGATGTGTTCTGATATATTTTTACCATACTTCGCACACTGTGATGCTTACGATAGACCACGATTTTTTACAACTTACTTTCATGTTGATTTCTTGTACCATCATACTAACTTCATGCACATTATTGTTCAAAACCACGCATATCTTTTTGAACTTGATCGATTAGTACAAGCGCAATCCTCCTTACACAGTCTCTCCTTAATGAACTGCCTGATGTTCCGCATTTCTACTGATCAATTGACGCCCGGCATTTTGACTTCCACGTCGTGCGTAAAAGTATTCACTCTATGTCATCCGACTCTACTCTCTTGACTGTCATCCTTTTGTATGTGGTGCTATTCTTAATCCAATGGACTTCAAATTGTCATTGAGTAGTCCCATATTCATCAGTACACACGTCTATTTATTTTACTTCTCGTATTCTTGCCTATATCAGACATCGTTTGAATTTTCCAATACTATCATGTCCTTGATCGCTTGCACAATTGATGAGCCCTCCTGCACCTGAACAGGTCTCCGTGTTACTTGAGCTCCGGCGTCACTCACTATGCTTGAGAACAGATATGGTGAAGTTAAAAAGGAACACATTGCTGCATCAAAATTGTTCGTATAAAAAGCACAAACCCACATCCTATGGTTTTTTCAACAGGAGCTGCTATTGAGACTCTGCGAATAACACCCGGGAAAATGAATTTCTCATGCATGGTGCAATCTATCCTTCTCAATGTGGCAACAGAAATCATGAATCCGTCGGAGCGCATTACCTCTGACTAATTTTTCATCGTTCTATAAGAAACGATCGTAAGAAGTGACGGAAAATCGGAGGCAAATTCGTTGCAGGACTTGTTCAAACCAGTGGAAATTGATAGCCACCACCATTTCAAGAACTACGTCAAATGAGGGGCACTTTTGGTTCGAGGAAGTTGACAACGTCATCCTAAAACAACCGTGGGCCGGAAAATTACCGCCGATAACGCTAAACATCTTGCGGCCATGGGTAACAACATCTTGATTGCAGCTTGGCAGCATTCGTACCTAAGATGTCTAAGACATTCACGCCATGGTCAGTTTGTGCAGCGGCCAGAACCACATTGTTGTCGTCAGCTTTAGCCTCTTTACTTGATGTTGGTTTGGAGCGTTTGATTAGGCTAATCCGTATGGACGATGTGGTTTCGCAGATTAACGGGGTCGAAAGAAACTTCGAAGAATGGCGCGCGCTTGAACATCTGCGGATTATCAAGATGTTGATGCGATCCAAACCTTTCGATACAAGGCGAAAACATGCCAGACTTCTACATTTCGAACCGGTCGCTCATCACCGTCTCACCGGCTGACTGGTCAGTGACGGCGATGACCGGTGCTCGCCTTTCGAGTACTAACCGCCCAATTCATAACAGTGGATTGTCAACGGGCTCTTGGTTACCAGTCAACACCGTAGCCGAAGTGAGCTCTAATCCACCCCGATGGGTTACGTCACTGCGAAAAAAGATATAGGCCGTGATACACCGAAATATATGGCGTCCCAGCGATGCTGTCTTTACCCAAATTCGCCCACCGGCGCTGTGCGCACAAAATCCGTTGAAGCATCCCACCGGTTGCTTTAGTATTGATGATATGATATTGGCTGATGAGAAGCTGACTATACCATCGCTAAAGCATAAGTATCACACTAGCTCAGAAAACTGCCTTAGTAGTTCTCACTTCGAACTTCCTGATCGCTGCTGGGACCAGATCACCCAGTCCATTTGTGAAGCAGATCCATTAGCATGCGGCAGAGGTGTACATGAAGTGAAGAAAAATTGGATCTCGGAGAAATCCCTGGAGTTGTTAGAGGCCAGACGGAACATCCCTCCTGACAGTTCATATAACAAGTGTAGAAGAGATATCCGTAGGAAACTGAGACGTAGCCTAATTGCTGATCGTGGGGCCTGGTTATTGGGAAAAGTCAAGGAAATGGAGACGGCTTCCGTTTCAGAAAACACTGGCGAACTGTTTAAGCTTATCCGTGCCACTGGTCCCAGGCGACCATTTGTCAGTGAAGCTATAAGCAAGACGGATGAAACACTCATCTATAATAAGTCCAGAAGGTTGGAGAGATGAAAACTTTGAGGGTCAATTTAACTCCCATTGCGTTACCGTCACAAACTTGTAATGTAGTGTCCTGGTCGGTAGACTTGGAACCACCCACTGAGATTGGCGTGCGTAATGGCATCGCGGCTCCCAAGCAAATTAAGGCTGCCGGTCCAGTTAACCTCGTGCCGGCACTTTTCAAAGAAGGGGGAGAGGCGTTAGTAGAGGCTTTAACTCATTCGTTTTAACTTGTGCGGACGCGGGAAACTATCCCCTCGAGTGGGGGCCACTCGATAATAGTTCCTATATTCAAGAAAGGTATCAGGGGCTCTTGTGAAAACCACAGAGGAATTAGTTTGACCCCAGTCATTTCTAGGGTTCTAGCATCAATTTTACTTCGTTGACTCACTGCAGCTCGAGAGGTAAACATTGGGGAAGAACAGGCTGGGTTTCGTCCCGGGAGGTGATGTGTAGATCACATTTCCACTCTTCGCCATATTTTGGAGCAGATTCATGTATACCGCCGGCCAACAATTGTTGTATTTCTCGACTATAAAGGTGCGTTCGATTCAGTGGATCG
>QNGE01008563.1:0-16257 GCA_008508345.1 Paragonimus westermani | reverse complement strand
TCGCACAACCATCAAATTGACGTGACAAAACAAAAACGTCTATATCAAGGTCCAATTAACGTTCAGAAGCAGGTGGGTTGGATGCAGAGGGGTGAATATTCAGGGGACCTCGGTTGGGTCGGATTTTCACATGATTATAATTGAAAGGTTTTTTTCACTGAGCCACAATTTCCGAACACAACTGACTCTCGCTCGCAGAATGTTTGTTCCACTCAGCTGTGGTTCCATTCCTCACTGATCACTATTTCGAAACACCTCGGACCCAACATCCATCAGGCTTGATGCGCGACATCTATATCAGGGAACTATCATGCGATGGAAGCTTTTCACGACGACTCCCACGTCTTGAGCTCCTTGAATATCCGGTATCAAGGAGAGCGTTTAAGCACAACCCTTCTCCATGACTCGTCCTGCCTACGTCACTCCTTCCTCCAGAATGCACAGACGTCTGATATCTCACTTTACTACACCGGACTTAGTTCTCACCACGGCAGTCCGCTCTAAACCGTCCTTGTCGGCATCACAACTAACTACCACACATGAAGGCCATGTATTTCTTGATAGGGTTTCTGAAGGTATCAATATGACGTCTCCCTTACTGAAACTGCCTTCTTTACGCATCCATTTCTGCCTTGCTTGCAGGGTGGGGAGGTAGTGTCTCGTCCAGCGACTCCAAAAGAGCCTAGCTAGATAGCTTGTTTGTTTTCACCCATGTTTAAACAGTTGTAACGTCGTCTGATTGGGGTGAACTCCATGATTATCCTGCACGAGCAACATAGCACTGGGTTGTAAAGCCAGCCCGTCTTGTATATCCGATGTAACAGGCACTAACGGTCTGTTATTCAATATTCTTTCCACGCTGACAAGGCGAGTAGACAGGGTCTCGTCATTGGGGGTTTGTTCAGCCCAGATCGATCCGAGGATGTGCCGAACTGACCGTATAAAGTGCTCCCACGCACCTCCCCAATTGCTCGCATAAGGTGGATTATAATGCCATTTGATATGCTTTTGTAGTAATTTGCTATTGATAGAGGCATTATCTAAGCTACTCATCCATTGTTTGAGTTCTTTGCCAGCAGCGGTGAAGCTGAACCCGTTGTCGGAATAAACAGTGATAGGGCAACCTCGTCTCCCAATGGGGCGCATCAGAACCATAAGGAATGAATCAGTGTTCACGGAATGCGTGACTTCGAGGTGGACAGCTCTGAACTGAAGACAAGTTATGACATAACCATATCCTTTTTAATGCCGCTACCTCTCTTCACACTGAGTAGACCAAAAAAGTCCACACCAACGTTGACAAACGGGTGCCAACCCGGTTCCATTCGCACGGGTGGCTAGTGAGCCATCATTCGTTTGCCCGCGGTGGCGTTCACAAGACGACAGTGGAAGCAAGCTCCTATGGCGTGTATGGCAGCAGATGCGCCCTGAATAATCCCAAATTGGAGCCTGATCAGCGAACGAACCTGTGGCACATCGCCAAGCTCCTTCGACATATGACCGTGGTTGACAGTCAGGTCCGACACATGATGGCGCTTGGGAAGTATTACTGGGCGTTTCAGGTGAAATTTCGCATCAGCCAGCACCAGTCGTCCACCCATTCGCATCAACTCATTAATCAAAGTAGGGTTTAACTCGCAAAGTGGATCCGCCTTCGACAACCGAACTGTTTGTCCAGACTCATGCAACTTCATCAAGAGGGATAGTTCGTCGGGAAAGCTAGCTAGCTTTATTCAAACTGCTCGAGGGAACCAGTTGTTTCAGATATCTTTCTCACCAGAGTGATTATGTACCTCACGAGGATCACTACCTGCTGGATTGTCTTCCGACCTCGCGTGTCGCCACTGATCGGGGAATGTCGTATTGTGTACGGCAGTTATTCGGTTTGCAGGGAACGTACTAAACTTGGTGACCGTCTCTGTCAGATTAGTTCCATCATGACAGACACAACCATTCGAGACAGTTTCTTGTGGCTTTCTTTGGAGATGGGCCGCTAAGAACCCAACCAAGTAACGATCTGACTGCATGGGTTTGCCCGCGCTTTCCGAGTTTCTGATCCATAACCCAGTGAGCTCCAGGCACGTCACAGCCGATAAGAAGGATTACTTCAGCACCGTGATCTTTCAAGTGTGACCATCTATGAGCTTCCTCTTTTATGGACGGGACAGGTCGTGGGGGTAGATCGGCTGCTGAATAAGCATTGTTGATGTCGACTGTCTCTTGTCCGTCTATAGAAACAATCCTCAGGCGGACATTCTTGCAACGGGTGGTAGTTAACTCGTTTACCGTTGTGACGGACAAGGTCGGCTGAGTGCTAGCGACACTGATACGCTCGGGTAGATCCTCTTTCAATATAGTGGTGTCAGAGCCGGGATCTAAGAACGCATGCATTGAGATTGGACCGTGTATCGAGTCGACTTTCACTGGTACTATACCCAGCCTTGTATGTTTTTCAACTGTGCTGGCCATATTACAAGTAACTTGATGTCCACTACCTGTCTCGGCCATGTGCTCTGTGTGCGTGCGGCGCAGCGGGCTATGGTGACGCCCGCCGCAACCGACGGCATCACAACGCGACCTGACCCTGCAGTCTGAGGCTCGGTGGTGTAATTGGAGGCAAACAAAGCTACATCCAAGCCGTCGCAAGCTGTCTCATCTCATGGACACACTCATGGCTAGAAAGGAATCACGCGCCTCGAGGAGGTTCTTCTGAGAGAAAAACATGCAACTGATTTTAGGGTCTTTGGTCCGGTCTCGGCTGACGAGAAGGTTGGATGACTCAAAGGGGCCTCTTTTAGTATCCTGCAGACTGTTTCCAGACAGTTGCGCTGTCCTCGATTCCTTCCGTTCACTTTCAATGATTACTTGACCATACCTGCTCCGTGCAACTCTCGCACAACGCGAGATAAACTNAGACAGGCTTCGAAATCGGAAAACGAAACCTGAAAAACCCGCAAAACCCTCTCCAAGTGAGGCAACCGCACCTCCGGGTGCTTTTATGTGGCATTCCGGCACAAATATTCTGGACGCCCGGTTGGCAACAGCCAATTTGTCCTCTGCAAATCGAACCGGAACTTGAAATGATCATGTGGGAGAGTTAAATGCTTCAGCGAAGTCGTTGAAAGTAATGTCTGGAATGAGATCATTGTCTTTGGCCTCAATCAGGCCATCCATGAAGATGAACACATTTGGTATGCATAACCGTTCATGAAGGATCCCTTGTGACGTAGCGAATAAGAGATAGGTATTCGGGAATATTCAAGGATAGAGTGTTTTACCAAGTTCCTCACTCTCTTGTACAGGGTGTTATTAGGGCTGATTAGTCGGCAGATGGAGAGTATCAATCGCCTGTCTTGAAAACTGACGTGACTGTGACTCCTCTGTATGAACTCGAGGGACTTCGCCTTGGTTTTAATGCCAGTTCGGATTGTTTGCTTGAACAAAGGCAACAGAACAAGCAAGGTTGAAAGTCACTTGAGTAAACAGATTCCCTAAACCTGAAGTAACACAAGTATGCCGATCAATAAGTAATACTAATGATAATACAGACAAGGCAACCCCCAAGTTGTGAGCACACTAGCACTACGTATTTCTTCCCAAACACAATGACCTATGATTCTAAAGGTCAATTTTAGGTCAAAGATTCACAGATTTCACGGGTTTTCCACAAACTCAGAAAACCCTCCGACTCGTCACTGGCCCGCTCCTGAGTGACGACAAACGAGGACTTTGGCAATGGACAACTGTGTTTGAGAAGAGTCGTCTCAAAGGCGTCGAACAGGAGCATAAGCACAGAGTCGGCACCCTGGTAGCATCACCGTTCCCCAATTTATCCCTCAGTGTTCTCAGTAGACACTTTGGAAGCACTCAGAGAAGGGTGAGGGAAAAAGGTGGTCGTAGCCCCGCTGAGCGATTTTACCACATGCTGCAGAATTCCTATTTTCCTACGGAAACGGGAACTTATCCTCGCACAGTAATTACAACGCATTGTTCAGCCTCACGGGAAAAGAATACACGGCACATGAGCATTTATACGTTATATTCAGTGAAATATTTACATCAACATTCGTATCACGTTGACTAGCATATACATGGAGTATCACAGTGCGCGATTGTTTATAATCGCATCGTTGGCTTCTTTCACTGCCGGCAACCGCGCCTCCTAAATACATCGTCGAATTGCTGCCTTAGCGCCGAGATAAGCCCCCTTCAGGACGGGTTCCGCATTCAAGAAGTTGTTATTGGTTGTATTGGAACCTACCATTAATAGCTGCAACCGAAGTTGAAGAGACAATTGACACGCGGCTGTTCACTCCTCTACAGTTGGTGGTTTTCCACATCTTCAGTAAACAATGTTTGCATTGCATTACGGGAGCATGCAGCCGTCAATGTACCACCAACGCTGACGAGTAAGGTTACCTGGGTAATCTGGATTGGAGAAATGCTACGTACCAAATAGTTGTATACTTCAGCATCCCTCAACTTTAAATTCAGTAGCTGCATCTCCTTTATGGATTGAATAGAGAAACGCATCGAGAACGATGCAGCTGTTGTTAGGCCGGGGGTTGCATGCTTGGATTGCAACGCACTCAATTCCAGCCATAAGGCACGCGATTCCTTGCGTTTTCTGATTTCTTGATGAATAAGGCCTTCCAGTTCACCTGGTTAAGGCCATTAATATTTGTTACATGGACTTACTTTTAAACACCCTCACTCCATTCACCGTGTCTTTTTTGCCTGTTGCCTCATTGTACACCACTGGTTGATTGATGACCGTGCAGTTAAATGCTCACTATGCGAAATTTCACCCTTCACTTACCTGATTGTGGTGATAGTGGTGGTGGTGGTGATGGCGGCGGCGGTAGTGATGATGATGGTGGCGGTAGTGGTGGTGGTGGTGGTGGTGGAGAGTAGTCGATGAAGATGGCGTGAATTGTCGGTAACCGTTTATCTTCCACTTCATACGTGATGTCTGAACGGACGACTGCTTGTCTGCAATTGTTACGCAGTGCGATTTTACCTTTTCTTTCGCGCTCATCACCATGACACACGATATCCGGGGCGTGAGCCGATGAGATGTCTAATAACTGTTCCAGAATTCTTCGATACTATGTGCCAGGTTCAGGTCATCTATAAAATGTGAGGAAAATAGAAAGTGCGCACTTAATGTGCGATGTGACTTGAATTTGCAAAGCATGGAGCCAGTGGGCACTGTCTCAACACCCGGCAGTGGATTGCGGTGCCTCGTATATGCTATTCCTTTTTAGAGCACAGATTCTCGCTACACAGTCAACTATTTGCGCACTATTCCCATGCTTTCTTTGAATTCGACAACTTGATGCACCCGGAAAGAGAACCGTTAGTTGGCGGAGGCGGTGCGTTAATGCAAATAAAAATTGGAAGACATTGGATAAAATTAATATTCCCGAAAATTTTCCAAGGGTGCGTGACGGGATGAAATACAACGATATTTCTAAATAATATTGGTGGACTGCTATAATCAACACCCTCACGGTCCATCCAACTGGTGGGATTTTCTTTATGGGAGCACTGGAAAATGTACAGCCTAGTGGAAGGTACCATCCCGTCAGAAAATTGCAGCAGGTTGCAGGACGCCGTAAACAAATGCGCATTCCAACCGAGGCGCTGAATACGTTATTCGGATTGACGTTGCAGTGCATCACGCCTCCGTGAACGGACCGACCGATTCTGTTTGCTGCCATTGAAATGAAATTGCTCGTGAACCATCCACCGCTGCATTATGTTATGGCAGTTGCACATGCGTATGCGACAAAAAATTTGCGGAGCAAATTTTCCCATTTTCCATCGGTTATGCATACCAAATGTGTTCATCTTCATGGATGGCCTGATTGAGGCCAAAGACAATGATCTCATTCCAGACATTACTTTCAACGACTTCGCTGAAGCATTTAACTCTCCCACATGATCATTTCAAGTTCCGGTTCGATTTGCAGAGGACAAATTGGCTGTTGCCAACCGGGCGTCCAGAATATTTGTGCCGGAATGCCACATAAAAGCACCCGGAGGTGCGGTTGCCTCACTTGGAGAGGGTTTTGCGGGTTTTTCAGGTTTCGTTTTCCGATTTCGAAGCCTGTCTCGATTACGGACTCACCTATGTGGACAGGAAATAAGAAAGCTGCAGAAGAAATAAAGCAAACAATAATCCAAAATCCCAAATGATTGTCTCAATACGGAGTATTTAGTGTACACCTTTCAGACTACTAGTACGAGGGAGAAGACAGACACGTAGTAATACACACACATGAGGGGGCATCGACTAACTCTCGAATTACAACTTAATTCTTCCTTGAATAGGATGATCGAAATGACACTTTCGCTTAGGTACGCTGCCACGGACGTACTGACCCGCATCTTCCATAACAGCGCAAGACGTTTTATCAACTGAGGGACTTCCCCTAAACAGCAGATGTCTGTTAACCTTTCACTCGATGAATAAATGCAGAAAAGGGAACTGGTCGCCTACAACTCACATTGGCATAGTCGGACCTCCACAGGCCTGATTCTCTCCCTGGGACAAACTAAGTTCGAACAATCACTTAACCTTGCACCCTTTTTTTATCTCGACGGCACAGTTCGAAGTTTGTCTTTCGATGCCGTGCGTAACGTTCTTGTGATTGACTTTCTTTTTTTGGGTCACGTGGGTTCGACTTCACTGATAAATCGGTAGACAGCCCGGGACTCAGGAGTGTGGTGGAGTGTAGCTGACGGAAAGAACTGTTTCAACCCACGACCCCGGAGAGCAACGTGGGAGTAAACGCAAGTTGTTATCTCGCAGTATAAACCAGGTCGCTCTATCTGCTGCATACAGCGGAGTGGATAGGCGAAAACATGCTACTGCTGACTGTACGATCTTCCACGAAGACGTTGAGCAACGTGTAGCCATAAACCAATGATCCCAAATATTTAAAACGAGATTGGATCGTAATGTTACGGTACTATTGAACAAATTATCAAAGTGAATATTTAGACAACCTCAACAGTTTCGATCGACAGATTGTTTCCGGGGAATGGGTTACAATTTGCTGCCGAACAGGCTAAGTATGAGCTACAATCAGATACTAATGCATTCATACCCAAAAGAGCTCCTCCGAGCAGTCAACAGGTTTAAAACAATGGGAATGAGCTGAGCTCTAAAAAAGGGGGTGCACGCACCACTCAAGTAAAGCACAATAACCGACAACTGGCTATTCGCACAACCATCAAATTGACGTGACAAAACAAAAACGTCTATATCAAGGTCCAATTAACGTTCAGAAGCAGGTGGGTTGGATGCAGAGGGGTGAATATTCAGGGGACCTCGGTTGGGTCGGATTTTCACATGATTGTAGTTCAAAGTTCGATACACTGACCCCTACCCCTTTGTCTCATCAAATTTAGTTCTCAGGCTCCTCCCGAACCCCAATTCTGATCATTTCTCTGCAGGTATCACAACAGATATAATCAATCACAGTAACACTGTGCCGATAAGTTCCAGTTCTCACCACTCAGTCCGAGACCTTCCTCGTCCTGCGCTTCGATCTAGAACGCAAATTAATATGGGCGACTTCAAAGTTTGTACTCTAAAAAAGATAGGTCAACAGGCTGCTCTTGCAGTAACGTTAGACTCGCTACATATTGATGTTTGTTCTATCTCAGGGACTAGAATCCACGACAGTATTCAATGTATGGAATTAATAGCACCTGCACTTTCTACCCGATACTGGTTAAACACTCCAGGTGACTCTCCGGCCGCCGTCACCGCTCAGGCTGGAGTAGTTGTAGTCCTCAGCACGACGGTTGTAGTCGCATTGATAGATTGGTTTCCTGTTAATTGTAGGCTTTGTGCCGTCTGCTTGGCAGGTTCTGTTGTGGTCAGTTCTAGACGCAAAACCGTCAGAAATCTTTTCGTTGTCTGCATATGCTCCAACTGACTGTAGTGACGTCGGCGTCAAGGACCCCTCTTATTCCGATCTGGCAAAAGTGCGCTGGCGGCTGTAGAGTCTTTATAGGCAGATTTGGATGCGGTGATTGTTAATTGGCTGGTTCGTGGTATAATCTCGGGCGTTCGTGCGTTGGGCGGCAGATAACCGGTTACCGCGCACGATGTCGGAACTGGTGGACCTTGGTAAAGTGTTTCGGGTATACCTCCTAGATGATTTCCGTTGTGAAACGTTCATGGAATTTCGTGGGAATTCGCGAAAGTTTCAGTTGGAGACAGGAACGAGTTTCGTTATGAGACATTGTGTAACACATGCACAGTACTTCCGGAATTCCTGGAGAAACTTCCGGAATGTGCAGTGTACAAGCGCTGCTACCTGTTTTGTGAGCGCTGTACCAGGAAGAGCAGGCGGACGGATAGCGTGCATCACAGGTGAGTATTTCGTTTTCTGCATGGTTATATATATGGTGTTACAGGTTTCAGGATTTTCGGTGTCCGTCGATTATTAACGTATCGTACAAGGAGGGAGCTTTGCGTATATCGCACAGTTACTTGGTTCACACTCACAGGACAATGTCTGTCGACCCGGGAGTATACTCCGACAACCGTAGGTTAGAATGTCCGGCGGAGGATGCTGTATGTGGGTTGTTGGATAGTTTCCACAGAACCCATGAAGTTATCGATTACGTTAGGCGTGAGCATGATATAGTGATGAATCCTAGTGACGTGAGGTCGTTAAGACGAAGGAAGCGATTACGTTAACATCCGGATTGCGATTAAGAGAGCATACGTAAAATGCTAGAACCTGTAGGACCTATGTATTTGAAAACGGACGAAGAGGGTATCCTGTTGGTTTTGTCGTTCACGACTGAAAGACTTTAAGAACTATACGTAAATTATGGAAGTGTTATCATGGCAGATTCCATAGCTGCGTGCAACAACGGAGCTTACCATTTATGGCACGTTGTTGTTACGGATTGTAATGGTAAAGGTAGGAGCATTTTTTAGTTTTTTTCCTAACGAAATTTGCTATATTATAAGGTCGCGTTGGACAGATTCAAGCAGCTGATGCCAACAAGGGACGTGAAGACGGTCGTGGTAGATAGGAACCCGGCACAGCTGGAATGTTTAGGAGAATATTTCCCTAACATCAAGATTCTGTTTTGTTCATTTCATATGGAACAGAATATGGTTGACAGATGTAGGCAACTGAAGAGGTTATCTTCAGATGAGAGAAAGTTTCTCGCTGAAGAAATGAGTGATCTGTTGTATTGTAAATCCGAAGATGAATTTAATGGGATAGTTAACAGCATTTGCAGTCGCAATAGGGAGCTTGGTGAATATTTGCAAACTCGCCTGCTTCCTGTGAAAGAGCACTGGGCCATGTATGCACGACGTGGCATTATGCATTACGGGAATGGGACTAATAACAGGGTGGAGGTGGCTAATAGGTATATTAAGGGTAATCTGTCACTTCGGTCAACGTTATACGACTGCGTAAGGGAGATATTGAATCGAAACGAGTACTTGGAAATGGAATTTCGACGGATTGTTACGATGCGATAGTGAAGGGTGGACGTCCCGCATGTGAAACGGGCAGCGTAACTGCTTTGAAACAACTTTCTCCGTATGCACTAAAGGTAGCCGGGGATAACTGGAAGAAGGCTGTTTGCGTGTCAGACATGCAACCGGGCAAAGTTATGTTTGCTGATAAACACGTCGTCAGCGTTGACGGTCATGAGTTCTGTATGTGTTCGTTCTCCATCAACTGGGAACTGTCATGCAGACACCTTCTGTGGTGTTGTAATAATGACCTCATTGATGCAAGCAATATGTTGAGAAACAGTAGGTGGTTACTGCCGGAATATTCTAGAAGCTGCGCAGTTAACGGTGCGCGCTTGGGATGTTTAATTAAGGGAGAGGTTAAAAGTATAGCAAACAAACTGATAGAGACCAGGAACCTTACCCCGAACATTTGTGAGGTAGTGAGCAGCATGCCCGGCGAGGGTTATGGGTGGACTGTGAGAGCGTTGAAGCAGTTTTTGGATCTAGCTACATCAGGCGAAAAAGTGTTCGTAGGGTCGTTTGCAAGCTTCGGCACCGAGGTTGGAAGGCAAAGATCTTCTCAGCCAGAGGTGTCGAAACCACCAACATCCAGTTCTCAATCGAGAAAACGAAAGTAATCTATGCGGAGAAAGTCCCCAACAGTAGGATTTGGAAACCACCCTGCAATGATGGACGACACGGATTTCGCTAGCAGTGTCAGGTTACGCCATATTAGCAGCAACTCCCCTTCGAAGTATGTCACAAAAAAGAGTAAGGGTGGCGTTCGTGGAAAGCACCTTCCTCCCGTGGACGACCAACATTGTTCGGGATGTGGCCGAGAGGATTTGGCGGATGAGGTCTTAACCGACTGGATCCAGTGTGATAAATGTTGCCGTTGGTGGCATCAGCGTTGTGCCGGACACCCAAATTTCGCCAACGCTTTCAAATGTCGCTTCTGTTAATCAGTTGCACGTTTCCAGTTTCACCGTTTGCTTTGAATTGTAAACTCACCATGTCATCAATATGCGCACTGCTTGCTTGCATAACCAGTTAATGTCATGCATTTCAACCAACCTCATTTGGTTATTCCGTTTTCCCTCGCCCACCCCATTTTGCCGCGCTCATCATTTCCGTTGTTACGTTGCAGGATGGGCGGAGCTGCTGCAAAATCCAACCCGTCCTCAAAGCGGTGCAGCGGTGGCGACCATCTTCGGAATGGGTTAACGGGGCTCTGGTGCGCAACCAAATGACCTTTGTATGGTGAAAAATGACACGATACACATTTGTCATAATTACGTTTCTCCGTCTTTTACAATGAACTAGGATTGGGTGTACTTGTTGAAATAGAAACGATTGCGGTTGCTTGAGATGCACCACGGCCATACGGGGATCCTGCGTTTGTGGGAGTACCCTCGATTTCAGAAGTGAGTTACTCCGTACGGGCGCAATTCACAGAGAACGTACATTTGTCGTTGATAACATGTAAGCATGTGCGATGCAGTGTTCACATGTACCACTCGCGATCGTTATATTACCATGAGTTCACGTTCACCGTAGGATTATTGTATATGGTTCCGTGTGCTACTTAGAACGAGAGCGTAGACTACGTGGTCAATAACAATTTCACAGCGTTTGGGATAGCATCACATCGCTCGGACAACGGCGGGCGACTAGTGCAGCTGTGCGCTGAGCATAGGCTGTTTTTAGCCAGGACTAGTTTTATTCATCGTGCACGTCATTCCTATACTTGGCACCCTCTTTCTCTGTGTCAGACCTGGTCTCAGATAGACCACATAGCTGTTTGCTATACGTGGCGAGGTTCCATTCAGGATTGTCGTTCTTATTGGAGCACGTACCTAGGTTCAGATCATGTTGGCGATGGAGAAACCGATAATACCGTCGGTAAAGCATAAGTATCAAACCAGCTTAGAAACCTGCCTCAGCAGTTCTCACTCCGAAGATCCTGATTGCTCCTGGACCCGGATCACACAGGCCATCCGTGACGCAGGTACTGTGGCATGCGGCAGGGGGTACATGGAATGATCAAACATTGGATCTCGGAAAAATCTCTGGAGCTGTTAGAAGCCAGGCAAAGCATCCCTCCTAGCAGTTCATATAACAAGTGTAGAAGAGATGTCCGTAGGAAACTGGAACGTAGCCTAAATGCTGGTCGTCATGCTTGGTTATTGGGAAAAGTTAAGGAGATGGAGATGGCTTTAGCTTCTGGAAATACTGACAAACTTTTTAAGCTTACCCGTACCACTGGTCCCGGGCGATCGTCTGAGTGGAGCTCTCAGCGAGACAGATGGTCTTCTGCTTTTACGGCGTTGCCCCAACAAACTTGTAATGTAGTGCCCTGGTCGGTAGACTTGGAACCACCCACTGGGACTGAGGTCCGCAATTGCACTGCAGCTCTCAAGCGTAATAGGGCTGCTGGCCCAGATGATCTCGTGCCAGCACCTTCCAAAGAAGAGGAAGAGGCGTTAGTGGAGGCTTTGACTCATTTATTTCAACTAGTGTGGACGACGGAAACTACCCCCTCGAGTTGGTGTCATTCGATAATAGTTCCTATGTTCAGGGAAGGTATCGGGAGCTCTTGTGTAAACCATAGATGAATTAGTTTGACTCCAGTCATTTCTAGGGTTCTGGCATCCATTATACTTCGCCGATTTAGTGCAGCCCGGAAGGTAAACATTAGGGAAGAACAGGCAGGGTTTCGCCCCGGGCGGGGATGTATAAATCACACTTTTACTCTTCGTCAAATTTTAGAGCAGCGTCATGTATATCACCGGAGAGCACTTGTATTTCTCGACTATAAAGGTGCGTTCGATTCGGTGGGTCGATCTACACTTTTAGAGTCGCTCAAACGCAGAGGTGTGCCGACTAAGTACGTGAACATACTGTCGGCACTCTATGCCCATACTTCAGCTCAGATTAGGGTTTACGGTGAGCTGTCTGACAGTTTCAGAACCATGAGCGGCGTACGTCAAGGCTGTCCGCTCTCACCATTTTTGTTTAATTTTGTCATAGACGAGATAATGGAGGATTGTCTCTAGCACTCACAAGATGGCAGTGTGGACATCCTACCTGGTGAAAGACTGACTGATCTTCGTTATGCTGACGACAAAGTGTTACTGTTTGAGAACATTCATTGAGCACAAGCGATGCTAGACGCAATTTCGCGTTCTGCTAAGTCCTTCGGAATGCGCATTGCAGCCTCAAAATGCAAAGTGCTTCTGCGGGATTGCTGTGATCACGTAGATTTGATGTTAGATGATGTAGTCATGGAGGTTGATCGGTTTGTATGCCTGGGAAGCTACATCAGCAGCGGCGGTGTAGGGAATGGAATAGAAGCGCGCATCTTCAAAGCTAGGGTGATATTAGCTTATTTGAGACTTCTGTGGCGACAGAGAGGTATTTCACTGAAGCTTAAAGGTCGCGTATATAAGACAACGGTGAGGGCCGTATTACTTTACGGCAGGGAAACCTCGTCGCTCAGGGTAGAGGACGTGATCCTTCTTCAAGTATTCGATCACCGATGTCTGCGTCCAGTCACTCGTATTGGGTGGCACCAGCTTGTAAGTAACGAGGAGGTTGGAACGCGGGTTTTGGATGGTGATTGTCAAACGAGTTCTTTTATCCCGTCTTTACGTTTGCACGGGCTTGTGTCATGTATTAAGGATGCCAGCTAGTAATCTTCCACACCGAGCATTGTTCACTGACACTGCCACCAACTGGTGTAAGTTGTGAGGTGGACAGATGATGACGTGGCATAGGGAAATGAAGTCGTTCATCAAGGGATTGGCCACTGTAGATGGAGTTCGTCTCCCGGGCTGGGGCTCTCGCCACTCTCAGAGTCGGTGACTGGAGATGTTAGGTCAGATGGCAGCTGGTCGAGCTCAGTGGCGTGAATGTTATCGTTGTTTTTCCGAGTTGTCTGTGAGGTGAATGTATGTAATGACGCAGGGCAGTGAAAGCTGTCTTGCTGACGACCCCTCACTCTCAATTGCAGCTCGGTTGTTTGTTAGCATGGTGTAGGCACCTTGGTGTTGAATGTTTGAATATAGACATAGTAACTTGTCAGTAGTTGGGTCCCTTCCCGTCCCCTGCTTTTTTCTTTCTGTCTTCCTATATAGGGTTTGCTTTTTCTTCATGGTTGTGTGGCAGCCAGGCATCAGTGTGAATCACTGATGTATTGCTGTCTACGATGATGAAATACGAAACACGTTTTACTAAGCCCACTTACTGGGTCATTGACGAACATTGGGAACAGAAGAGGATCCGAAACGGCTCCTTGAATGATACCACTGTGGGCTGTGTCTACATCAGAGAATCCGTTTCCAACCCTCATTTATGGACCTTGTTACACGAGAAGTCCCTTATCTGGTCAAACTCTTGGTTGGAGAAACCAGGTCGCCAACTTGTGAAATAGATGACAGCAACTTGCCAAATCGAAGGCTTTGTTGAAGTCCAAGTAGCACGCTGACTTTTCTGCTTTCTTCCAATCGTCTTGTGATCTCATCCATTAATTACAGGAAGTTGGATAGACAGGAGTTCCCTTTCTGAAAACTGTTGTGCAGTGCTGAGGGGACGGTTTCCAATAATGCATGTTGAAACCTTGTCCCTGATTAGCATTTCTCAACTATACTGGTCAGGCCGACTGGTCTGTAATTGTTTTGTTTGCCTCGCCATCCTCCCTTACGAATAGCGAGCACAGTGGCTATGTATCACTCGTCTTGGATTTTCCCCCTGTTTAAGAGAGCCGCAATGGACGCTGAAGAATTCTCGCCAATGGCGCAACTATGCCCGGATGGATGCCATCGGCTCCTGCAGAATTTGAGGGCTAAGGGGAGCCTAGGACCTTCCAACCTCTTCTTCGATGAGAAGTGTATTGTTCATTTTGCTGTGATATCTGGACTCCATCAACTTCGGTGGGATCTTGTTCACATCGTCCCTCCTGTGAGCCCCCTGGAAAAATCTACGAGGGCGGTTGGCTTTCTGCGTTTCGTAAGTTGGCCACTGCATCGGACATCACGAAAATATCCGAGAACATTTGGCGAGACCTGGGCAGCCCCCCTATGCATCCCTCATCCCAGACAGCAACCAGTGCTTGCGGTGGCTCGATGCAGTTGACTGGGCAACTGCACTGCTCAGTATCGTTCCGCGGCATCACTATCGACAGAATATGTTACGTCGCTAACTCGGGTCTTGATCTTCTCGGGCTGGATTGGCTCGAACCGCTTGGCCTCCTTGATGTACCAATCAGCGCCACCTGCAACCAGGTGCGGTCTTCTGCCGCACCCCGGAGGCCCTCCGACGACATCATTCGAGAGTTTGCCCCCATGTTCCAGTACGGCCTGGGTTTTTGCTCCTGTACCCAGGCCACACTACAACTTCGGTCCAGCAGTCAACCGGTCTTTCGCCCCAAACGGCCGGTTCCATACGCAGCCCTGCTGCTTGTTGACCAAAAACTCAGACGACTGGAACAACTTGGTGTTTTGTTGCCCGTCTCCTACCCCGCATGGGCCACCCCTATCGTCGTCGTAAAAATGTCAAACGGATACATCCGCATTTGTGGGGATTTTTCAACTGGCCTAAATGCGGCATTGGAACCAAGCCGATATCCATTACCAGTGCCTGAAGACATATTTACTATGCTCAACGGTGGCACTTGTTTCGCCAAACTGGATTTGGCCGAGGCGTACCTCCAACTCGAAGTTGCACCCGAATCTCGTGAACTACTGACGATTAATACCCACCGAGGTCTTCTCCAGTACACCAGACTTCCATTTGGTGTCAAAATCGCGCCGGTAATTTTCCAGCAAATAATGGACGCATTGATTACTGGTCTTCCGGGTACGGCCGCCTATCTGGACGACAGTAGCATAATGGGGCGGACAACCAGCGAACGCAGGGACCGGATCTCTGCGGTTCCCCAACGCATCCAGGAGTACGGGTTCCGGTTACGTACGGATAAATGCCAAATGTTTTTGTGGTCCACCAAATATATGGGGTACATTTTCGATGCCGCCGGTCGCCACCCAGATCCAGAAAACATTCGCACAATTCAACAGATGCCGGCGCCAAAAGATGTACACACCCTTAGGTCTTTTCTTGGCCCCATCAGTTATTACAGTGCCTTCCCGCCAGCCCTACACGATGTTCGGGCTCCGCTAAATCATCTACTGCAGAAGGGTGCTACATGGTGCTGGTCCGCCGATTGCCAGACCTCATTCACTCGCTTGAAGACAAGGCTCAGCTCCGACCTGCTGCTGACGCCTTACGACCCAACACTGCCAATTGTGGTCGCAGCCGACGCTTCGAAATACTGTGTGGGGACAATCGTCTCTCACATTTTCCCGGATGGTTCCAAGAAGACAATTGCCCACGCCTCTCGCACGCTCAACTCTGCGGAGAAGAAATACAGTCAAGTCGAGAAAGAGGGACTTGCCATTATCTTCGCGATGAAGAAGTTTCACAAACTTCTATATGGTCAGCATTTTTCCCTGCTGACCGATCATGAGCCTCAATTATCCATTTTTGGATCGAAGAAGGGTATCCCGGTCTACTCGGCAAACCGACTGCAACGATGGGCCACAATCTTGCATGGTTACGACTTTGACATCAGTTACCGCCGCACCGATCAGTTTGGCCAGGCAGATGGTTTGTGACCCCTCATCGGCAACCATTACGTGCCTGAAGAAGACGCCGTCGTTGCCACCCTGACAGTGGAGGATGACGTTCGTCGACAG
>QNGE01008562.1:0-14684 GCA_008508345.1 Paragonimus westermani | reverse complement strand
CTTTTCGCGTCTGATAATTGCGTACCTAGAGAAAAAGCGACTTAGTATGACCAGCACTTTATATGCATATAGGTAAGTATATATACAAATATACGCATAACAATATACATGTACACAAATATATGTATGTATGTATACATATTTCATCATATATACATTTGTATGTAGACACATATACATGTATATATATAATTGTGTGTACCCTTATATGTGCATATAAATATATTTATATGTGCTTTTCTCCATTTCCTCTGGGATAGCCCATTGCCCAATGAGGAACTTGCATTTCAAGTTCAGTTGGTGCATTATCAGTCCGCAACCGGAACCAGCGATCGCGCACGGATTGAATTTGAGTTGTGTAACGGGGCGTGCTGCTGTGTTGTCGGTGCCGTTTTAGCTTTCGTTTGTGTAAGTCGTGTGCATGGCTTACTGGGCTTTCGGTTCATGCTTGTTGTTCGAACCCGTAATTTGGAAGAACGCTGTTCCCCGGTGCCTCCATATTGCTCCAGATTCGGGGCACAAGTGCTACAAACGGTCTGTGCGGAAGCGGTTGGACTGCATTTACAAGTCCATACCAATTTGATTTCCACGGGTACGAAAGAAAATGCGCTCCTCGACAGCGAAATGCCTTACAACATTTGTATTAGAATTACGCGCCGTATCAAGAAGCGTACAACGTGTACTCCAATAATTGACGTGAAAACATACGCTCAGTAACACTCATCACACCTTACTACCGTACTAATTTCTTGGCTATACAACAAAATTAAGTTCTCAACTGGAGTTTAAAAAATCCTCAAAATCAATACAAAGAACGTACCAAGACTACGAAATGAATTACTAGGACCAGTTGGTAATCGGGGTGTTGAGAAAGAGACTTGAATTTTTTCGAACGAATTCTGAATATGCTGCACACGAATGACTATTATGTGATTCTAGGAATTTCATGGGGTGGTAAAGAGTCCAGTGTATTTAGCGAGCAATTCGATCCAAACTCTAAGCTCTCCATTCGTCCGCGGATACTATATTATGTTAAGCGGAATGTGAAAAGTAAAAATACTGCGTCCGGTCTGCCCGGACATGTTTTTGGGTGGTTGATAATAGATTAGCAGTACCTTCTTTGCTCTGTAGACAGACAAACATGAGCACACTCTACGTTTCTCGTTCAATGCCATCAAGTACGCAGGCTTTTGGAAAGTGACAGCCACAGTTGTACCAACCAAGCTATACGGGTAGATCTGGGCAAGTCACTCTTCAATGTACGGAGTCCACGGAAAAGTTGGGTTCCGTTGCCTACATTGCCATATGGGCGACACTGAATGATGTGACCATGTGGACTGCAGGCAGCTTGAGTTGACCTGCTACAGTGTGGTCTTTTCGTTTAAGCATGGCGCGATCTGAATCAAGTTCCAGAAGTCGTACGGTTAAAAAGTAGCGCTTACTGATGGAAACATCAGCAAAATAATCTTGGCATTTGTTTGGACGGTCCAACGGAACAATATCTAATTGTTGATCACCGAACGACAGTGAGAACCAAGACTCAGCGCATTCCCCCGTGTGCATTGGCCTCGACCCTGGAAAACAGTGTTCAGGGAATGCACATCTAGCTAGCAAGGCACGAAGCGAATTATGTATCTAGCCACGAGTAGAATATTTCAAATTGATAGTATGACTAACGCTAGATTCGGTAAAAATCCTAGGCTATCAAAACTGTACGATGGAGGGCGATTACCAAAAATACTGCTCGTGACAGTCGTTCTCTATTGGACCGAACGCAAGCAACAGTACTGGCCTATCATAGCAAAACCCCTAACAATAAGTGTGGCGATTGCTACTTAGCCTATTTCCCACTATCGTTGTTTTATTTCATTGTTGACAGTAAGATGTACGATTGCGCTTGGGAGATAAATACTTGGTTTGCTCAGTTCGGGTGTTACTACTGCTTCGTCGAACCTAGATCTGGGGTCCAGTTAGGTTACTTGCTTCATTTTTGCATCCCTGGAATCATAACGATTGACGTTGCGGACTTCCATCAATTCTTACGATGGATTCCTGTCCAATGGAAATCCGGAATATTCATGGTAAGTCGAGAAAAGTCAAAGAACATTCAGAACACTTCGAAATATGGTGTCCCCCGAGCAAAGTGCTGAAGGTCGAAAAGAATGCCGTCTACTTATTCACCGTAATTTGTAAAGATACGTACAGCCTGGCGAAAAACGGTCATTTTGTGATTCACCGATGTCTTTCTTACAAATCTTTGAAGAAAGCGCTGCTTCCACATATCTTACCTGTAAATTTCGAAGCCTCTAGAAGAGCCAAATTCCACACGATCGTGAGAAAAGAACGGCAAGGTATCAGACAGCCCATTCTCTGAATCCAGACTCAGGCAGCTCGGTTTAATTTCGAAGGTCGATTACATACTCAGCTTCGTGACTGTTTCATCGCTAGAATAAATACGCGTAGTTTGCGAGAGAAGCTTTCACTCCTTCCGAATTCCACATTCCGGTCAGCTGGAATACTATGCAACCGTGTTAGGACGTCAAAACTACTTTGAAAATTGAACCGATGGTTTTATACAACAACACAGTTAGATGGTCAGGAGGTCAACAAAGACGGCGGTCCACAAAGGTTAATACTCCAAATGCAACCGATACTAATCAACCTGCATCTGATTCAAATGCCACTAGACGGGGAAACAGCTGTAAGTCGTTTGGCAGCGACGATTCTCGATTGACTTGCCAAAAACTAACGCGAATTGTCACGTGTACGGTAGAATCAGCCATGTTCAATCCGTTTGTCACAATTCAGTCTTCTTTCACACAATTCAGTTGTGACAATGATGACTTCCGTTCGGACTTTCATTCCATTGCTCTGGCTGTTAATCCTGTTGATTCTAACAGTCGTTTACCAAACCTACCTAGTAATTAATTGTATGTAACATTCATTCACTGTGGGCACTGGTAGTGTTGAACCATTCATCCCTGTTGATTTCGTAAGGTGCCTGAAGGTGGAAGTCATAGAACCTTCTAGAGCTTCTGTGTAAGGTAACGCTGGACACGATTCAACAATGCTTTGCTCTTGTCAAATCACACTTTCTGACTCTCATTCCAATGTTAACAATGGCCACTTTTTAATTGCTGATCGTGGACCATCGATCGTTGGTAAAATACCTACGGAAATTTTGAACATATCTGTTTCATTTTTCTCAGACGCATGTGAACCACAAATATGAGGTTTGCTTCTGAATTGTTTGAGAGTTTCCAGTGATACGTGTTTCAAATCAGTTTCGCTCGAACTCAAAGGTAATCCGATCTTTATGAGGTGATGAACCATCTCTTTCGGGTTAAATGAACCTGTTGGAACAGCGATCAATCAACTTGTGGAAAAAGCGATATTGACGTCCCTGCACACTTCGACTTGGGCTACACCCATCGTGACTCGGCTTAAACGCGACAGTGAATGCCGCGAATGTGCGGTGATATCCGACTCACGTTCAGCAGATTCCTTCTGCTGGGGAGTTGTGCCACTGTTGAATCACAGGATATTCTGCACCAATCTCACCAATCGAAATATTCATCAAAGCTCGACTCGAAGAAAGTGCTTCTACAGGTTCCATTTGGCGAGACTTCCATTACTCTGACAACCGTCAATACTCCTATCGGATTGTTTCAGCATAATTTTCTGCCATTTGCTTCGAATGTATCACCCCCTGTGTTTCAAGATGTTGTGAACACCATTACTACCAATCTATTGGGTGTTCCTATTAGTCAGGATGATAGTATTGCGTACATACCAAACATACCTATTCATCATGAACGGTTATTTGAAATACACGAAAGTTCATGTTCTTCAAACTTCGCCATTAATTCTTCCGAATGCTTTGTTCGTATGTCCAATTTCTAGTGTTTAGGGTCCCTAGTTGTTGAGAATGGTTGTCGCCATGCTCCTGATCGACTTTTATACTTATCTAAAGCATCCACCCCAAAGACTTGATGGGTTTCCTTCATTAATGGGCTCCCTTCAGAAGTGTTTTCGCGTTTCATTCCTAATTTTCCTCATCAAGAATAACCCCCATTTGACATTCTTCATACAGTTTGTTTGGAATGACTTACGCGAATGAACTTCGGAGTTCTGTTGAATTTTCTGGCTTCCAAAGCAGTGTTGCGTACGTTCTCTTCAATGGTACCATCAGTATCGATTACTGATGCGTCCCCAACGTGTATTAAGGTGGTGCTACAACAAGAGAGTCATCTTGTTATTTTCACTTCTGGACTTCTCAGTTCTGCAGAAAAAAAATTCACAAACACAGGTAGAAGCATTGGTGATTTGCTGGGTGGTCACCAGACTTCACAACTACTTGTTCGATCTTCATTCTACTATTGTCACCGGCCAGGAAGCCATCAAATTCATCTACACTCTTGCCAATTCTTCAGCGGCGATGATTCAACGATGGAGTGTCGCTTTGGATGCGTATTCATACCATGTCCAGCACCGTAGTGCGAAATTCACTCCTGATATTGGCTATTTATTTTGGTATGCTGATTCCGGAGAGAGGGATGACTCAGACTGTTCATTGATGAGGACACTTTCAGCTTCTCTTTCTGGTTCGATTCTTGACAATTGAAAATACTATGATACCATTTTGAATTAAGTGCGTTACGGTTGGAACTGAGGTGTCGGGTAGAGATTTCTTGAGCACCACAAACGTCGAGATGGACTCTGTGTTGCTCCGATGGCTTATTGTGTCTTGATGACGGGCTGCTATTCACCCCAAATTACGATCAGCTGTACTGGATGATTTACATTGCCGTCATCTAGGAATTGAAAAGCTGAAATCATTAGTTCGTTTGATTTGGTTGAAAAAATTGAATGCTGATCTAAGTAACGCTTCTCATGGTGGTGCTGATTGTACACATGCGACACAACCAGAAGAGCAGGCAAAGATAATGACTGAAAATGTGTTACGCAACACGCGGCGATACTGGAATATAAAAAAGGATTATGGTGCAAAAGTACAGGGGGGTTACGTCTAAGTACAAACTGAAAGCTGTGCAAATCGAGCGTGCACCTAAGAAGGCCTAAAAGATCCATCCCCACTATAACACAGAATGGGGGTTTGGGGCTCACCACAAAACTGTGCTCTATATGGCATCCAGCTACCATCACCGATTCTCCCCTCCGTCGGCATTTGGTCACCGCTGGCCGTAAGGATGCGTTGACAACACGGTTTCCGCTTGTAGCCCGAGAG
The DNA here is from genome assembly GCA_008508345.1 of Paragonimus westermani. Taxonomy (NCBI): domain Eukaryota; kingdom Metazoa; phylum Platyhelminthes; class Trematoda; order Plagiorchiida; family Troglotrematidae; genus Paragonimus; species Paragonimus westermani. The sequence continues at coordinate 9,436 of QNGE01008562.1, read as the reverse complement.
TATGCGTACTGTGTGTGCCGATTACTCTTAAAGAAGCTCAGATATCTACCAGACCTACAAGCGCTATTCCACATATTATTATCTGAACCGTGAGTTCTGCCAGCGGTTGGGAACAATCGGTAAGGAAAGGACTGTAAACTCGACTATTGGGCTTGCCCGTTCTGACGTAGCTTTCGGTGACTTGGTCGGTAGCCTCGGAGGCTTGACGATTTGCCCGGAACGCAGTGTCGCATTGTCTACGCGACTTGTTCCACCAAGGTCGCCGTTCGCGGCAACCATACTGCTAGTGGCTAGGTCCCCGACACCGGTCTGAGCTTCTTCTGTGCATTGGAGGGCTGTTCCTCTGGCTGGTCACCCGTGCCGCGACGCAACATTGTACTGGACGGCCTATGGCTGCCTCGACCCGCTCTAGGTCTCCGGTCAACCGCACTGCGGCGTCAAGGTCGCTAGGTGGAGTTAGTAGGAACTCCCTCTTCATGTTAGTTGGCCGGATCCCCTCCACCAGCTGTTCAAGAATCCTCTTCCGGAGTTCCTCTGCGGACTCTTCCTCATAACCGCGTTCGGCCAGGTGCCGCAGTCCGCGAGCAAACGACCGGACGGTTTCTCCCTCGAGGTGTTTACGAGCATGGAACTGTTGTCGGTAGACGGCCGGATGCAAGGAGGCGTCCGACAGACGTCGTAGCTCAGTAATCGTCTTATCTGATGCAAGAGTGTCCATAATTTTTGCTTCAACAACAATATCGGAGGACTCTTCGTTCAGCAAATTCAGAATAAGGTTGCTGTGGGACTCTGCTGGGAAGTTACGGAGATAGGCGCGTGCTCGACCTTCTCAACGGGAATAGTGCCCCCTCTACCGTAAACTTGTCGAGATGTGTGATCAATACTTACACACCTGCTGTTGTGGGTTTCGTCGACAGTTTGTCAAGGATGTTTGTCAATGTTTGCCTGAGGTGACCGAATTTTCCGGACGTGGAAGGAGTGGAAGAATGTTGGTCTTATTCAGGTTTCTCTGTGGATTTCGACATTTCGTATCCTGGCAAGGTCGCCAAATTGTAACATGTAACCAGAAGAGCAGACGGAGATTATGACCGGCGATGTATCACGCAGCACGTGGCAATACTAAAATATCAAAAAGGATAAGGGTACAAAAGTACAAGGGAGTTACGTTTAGATACAAGTGTCCTGCTAGTCTGTTTGACTGAACGTTGGTTCGAGATCCTCGTGCACAACGTGGACGTAGCGCACTGAAAGGTGAACGGAACAACCGTGTAACGATTAGCGCTTCAAATTTGATCAGTGCGCGCTAACTAGTTTCTGCCGCGTTTTACATTAAGTGCATCGGCAGTGACCTTGATTAAAGCAACAGAACACTTTCGTCGTACATCTATTGATAGGTGGTGCTACGTGGTACTCTCAGAGCTCCAGTAATATTGACCGGTGGTTAACCGAGTCAAATCCCTTCCTGATATTCAAATGGCATACGTCTACTCGTTCTCCCTGTTCAGTGCTAGTCTCAGACCGTGACTTCTTCAGTTATCCTGAGAATAACTTATTTTATAGAACGCTTTGCTTCGCTACACTGGTGCACGATCCAGAAGGTAAAATCGCTGAAATCTATGTCACCGACTCATCTGTTTGTTTTAACCAACCGTCAATTAAAAACGGCCCCATCGTATGCTACTTTTGGAACTCGGCACCGTGGCAGTAACGAAACCAATCTTACTGCGCGCCTGACAACTACTGCCTTTTCCCCTCCCTCCAGATCTCGCGGCGGCCACATACTTGGCGTGGTCTAGGAAGCATGAACGTAAGGAAACATTGAATACTTCTATGATACTTATTTTTACGGTCTTCTACAACAGATAACAAACCACGCCGTCGTGTTCCTATTCAGTATGTGTTGCTGAATGAATCCTTTCCATTAATTTGTGTGCTCCCTTGGCTGGTTGTAAATACGGCTTTCAACTCACTAGTTCTATGACTAACTCTCATACTGTTCGTTTTCAGCATGTGGACACGCCGTCTCTTGCCCAGTGAATTACTACCGCTCACCTGAGTTCCCCACTGCGGAATTTTACAGTATGGTTGTCACTGTGGTTGCTTGCTTGTTAGTGGACGGATGCCGAAAAGATGTACATATAGACATACAATTATGCAGATAATATTTGTCAACTCAGTACCAGGATATTTTTTATTTTCCAGGAAATGGTTTGCACCGTTCAAGGCGATGTTTAAGAACGGTGGTATAATTGAAGGAAGTGAGTTTCTTTACACATGCAGATATCAGACACGATGGATGGGATGACGGGGAGAGTCATCTGGAAGGACACTCAGAACGCATGCAAACCAGCGGCTACATTCTGTGCTGAAAGGAGGCGGAGGTGGTGTGTACTGTTTTCCACAGACTTCAAAGAGATATTTCATGTCTATTACTTCACGTGTTCGTTCTCAGCGACCCCACTCGTCCACTTGTGTTCGAGCGCGTTTCAGCATACGGTATGGTTTGTCTTTACTCGTAAGCTAGGACAAATGGATGAAACAATCAGAAGTGCATAAGCGTGGTGTAGTGTTTGCCTAACTAGTAGGCTAGAACAATTGAGCGAAACGTTTGCAGGCATCCAAGTGGGAAGTGCTTCTAGATGTCGTCCGTCAGAATGTCACCTTGTCCGCATTCCAGAGCACCTCTTGCTCCCATGAACAGTTTAGAACCGTGGTAGCAGCGAGCGGCCATGACATGCACATAGGCATGCCGAATATGACTGGAAAAGATACCGCTGACTCGCCCAGTTATTTTGCATATTCCTACGTTGTGATATGTTCACTGGTGTACCTTACGTTCGCATATCTATAAAAACCACAGCCCTCATGATCCAAAGACGGTTCAATCGTCGAAACTACTACGACGTCTTCCTGCCTAACTGCACTTATCAGGTCGGCGACATCAATCTTTATTATATTCGACCACTGATTCTCTGAAATGACGTGAGGTTCGGGTTTTCGCCATTTTCCCATCGATCGATATGTCCTTAAACTTCCACACATTCTCTGCTCACGCCTTCGGAAGATTGAAACAAAACATTTGAACCAATAGAATTCAACGATTTTGCGGACTGAAATACGTCACAAAATTTAAACAACTTCAGTAACTAAAAAACATTTTCTCTCAAAGATTACGGGGATATTTCAGGGTCAACCGAATACACGCAGCGTTCGCCTCCATCCAGAAGTTACGTTATTTCTTCCAGATAAAGGCAGGTTGGACAGACAAGGTTATTTCTCTAGGAATCCATGTTGAATGGAATCCAACCACTTGTTCATGGCTAGGAGTTCGGCAATTGGGATGCAACTGAGACCCACCGGTCAATCGTTGCCAGCTGCTTCATCGTTTCTATCCTCGTATAAAGCTGAAATTTGCTTCATACCAATCCTGAACCTTCTTTGGTACGTTGGTTAGGCAGACTGATTACTAAAATAGATAGTAAACTGGCTGACGGACGAATAATTGTCACGTGAACACTATCTGGCCATGGGGCTTTATGAGTATTTAGCCGCTGAAATATCCCCCTTATCGCTCGAGATGCGATATCTTCATGAACCACTCCATCGATCAGTACAGAAAGCAAGTCTAGGATAGGATTTTACCAACTGTCCTTTCTGCAGAAACCTGTGAAATCCCACAACGAATGTTCCGCCTTCTCAGCAGCACTGTTAGGTAGATCGCCATCAGAGAGCCTGAGGCTACCTATTTCCTAGCGCATCTCTGGCTGAGCTCAAACGTATGCGTAGTACGGCTTCAAATTGACTCTGGCACATCGAGCTGGTGCTGATCCATAGGCTGCAGTTCGACAGCGCGGAGTGCTCCAGGAAGGCAGTTTAGAGACCTCTTATGACCAGATGTTTCTTGAAACCTAGCCAGGCACTCCTTTTCCTCCCGTGCCCTATCTATTTTGGCTGTCCACCAACGGGTTTTGTCCTGCGGACGGCGTATTGTCAATGAAGTGTGTTCTTCTAAGAAGAGGTGCAAATTTCCTTTAGTCAGCTTCCAAGCCTCAGCTACCGTACTCCAGGGATGACTCCAATCAAGAGACTGTGGACCTAATTTCGAGGTGCCGATTTTAACAATTTAGAAGTTGCGTGTTACCAAGGGGGGCACTGGCTGCCATCTGATGCAGAACTAAAAAGAGTCAGCCACATAGTCACTTCCAAAAGGAACACTCAAAATGAGTGAGGTAACTTGTTTATCGTATCTTTTTACCACCAGATCATGCAGTGAGGAGACTAGCCTTATTCTAAAACACGGGTTACATCTCGTGTGCCACATCAGCATGTTGTCAATGAGGAACTCTAGTGGATCTGCTCCAGGTCATTCCGCGGAAGCTGACTTTTCTCCCCAGTAGATGCCAACAACGTCGAAATTTCCTAGAATCAGCAGGAAATGTGGTATATCGGAGAAGACCCTCGAAATAAATTCAAGCTGCGCCTTCTTGCGGTCACGATACACACACTGTTTTATAATAGACAGCAGAACAATACCCACAATCTCGAATGTTTTGGAGCTAAATGGCAAGTGTCAACGCAGTGCTTCAACCACTATATTATCAAGGCCTATATAATGCTGCTCTTTACTGAGAATGTCAGTTTTTGTTTTCTTGAACAGTCCTACCGTAAAATAGACGGAGCAGGCTTAAAATGTCCACTGGGTCTCATCTAAGCAGACTTTTTCATGCTAAAAATTGAGCAACAACTAGCTACGGAGACAGAAAACTCGTCATACTACAAGCGTTACGTAGGTGACATTAGTTTCCAGTCAATCTAAACCGATGATAGATAATCTGGCGCAACGTCTAAATAGTTGTCATCCTAATCTAAAGGTCACTTGTGACTTTGAGGTCGGCAACTGCATGCCATTTTTAGATATCCTAATAAGTCGTCGGAAGATTGCTCGGTTAGAAGGACCGTGTATAGGAAGCCCACACTAACAGGTCAATACCTAAACTTTAGCTGCTCCACACCGATCCAACACAAATGAGCAATAATAAATACTCTCCGCACACGAGCAAGGCGAATCTCTACGCCTGACAGCCTCGCAGATGAACTAGACCTGATTACGCCGGTCATACAATCAAATGGTTACCCCCAGAAGGTTCATAGATAGGCACAGTAAACAGAAACCACCACCCAAAGAGGTGGTCACTGTAGAGAAGAAGAGAGTCTACACAGAGCTGCCTTTCCGGGGGTGATTTTATCATGCACCAAACCGCACAGCGATTAAGAAACTCAACTAACCGAACGCTCAATGCAGCTGATCTCCGTGTAATCGCTCGGACTCGGAAGCTATCAGTACCTTCAGTCAAAGGAGATCAGCCTATCGGTGCCACTTCACATTGTGTTTACCAATTTGTATGTAACTGCGGAGAATAAAGGAACATCTACCAAAATGGGTACAGAAGTCCGTGTTACCGGAGAATGGCGATGTCGCTGAAACTCGTAAACAGCCAGTTTCCTCAGTCGCTAGTCACGTCCTGACCACCGATCACGATATCGATCCATCTTGTGCATTAAGAATCCCACTGCGTCATTCTAACTCGAGATTATCACGGTTTTCTGAAGCAGTTGCAATTAATCGAATCAAACCAGCTCTCTGTGTTCAGAAACAACCGATCGTGAATTTGACCCTTCCCTGGACTTAATGTCTTATGCTCTCTCTCGCTTATTGATTTTCCACCTCTCAATTCGTTTGTTATAAAAAATTTAAAACACTGAGTTCCCTTGATCCGGTTTACCAATAGCGATAGAAGACATACATCGTGATATGTTAACATTTCGTTTATTCTCTTCAGTCACGAACGTAAAACATTAGAATATATAGGACATGCAGTTAGCAACACAATGAAAATCATTCAACGATTGGGTTTACATGAAACAAAGACTGTCGTCAGTTCCAGGGCAGACGAACTGCCTGAGTCAACAGTTTATGCACGCACAAAGCCGGACGGTGAGTATTGATCAACATCGCCTTGGAGAAATCGAGCAACTTGCGGTTCTTATTACGTAACAGAACTTGAAGCGAGTTGACCGGGTCAACGACTTGACCTATCTCCATGATGTGCTTTGTGATGGATGAGGTCGGATTTCGTCTCAGCCGTTCTGTTGCCAATGTCCGTTGCGTCGTGGCGTGTATCAAACACTTAGGCGTATATTCAGCCATTCTTTGTCCTGGGCATCGATCTTTTTTGCCGATATAGATGTCACTGCAACTGCAAGTGAACTGATAGATTACATGTGAGACAGAACATTTCTGTAGGTCGCGACTATGAATAAGCTGAGTGACACTTCTAGTTGTGAGTAGCAATCGCAATTCAGTCGAAGGGAATGTGCGAGTTAGAGCAGACTGTAATTTTTGACTTACGTCGGTTGTGATATGATCACCTACGAGGGAACCGTACTCACGACAGACTTTGTCAGTCTCTTCTGGCTGTGAACATCGATGAGCCTCTCCGGGCATCCGTTTGCAAGCAGTACCTTTCTTAATTTCGCCTCTTTTCTTTGTAAACAGTCATCGGTGCATATCTCCCGGGCTCTGTGAAACAAGTTCGTACCAGGCCACTGTTGTAAGTAATGGGCGCAAAAGAAGAGAACTGCAAATAAAAAAGCCCATCTATTTTATTGTAAATTTTGTACCGATGAGTCAATTCGGACCGCTTGCATCTACCAGTTTCCGTGTTCTAACAGCTTTTTTCGAACCTATATAATTGCTAATATTTTTCCGGCAGGAGCCTGACTTCGCCTTGGCCCACCCTGTGACCCAGTAACATCACCGATGACCGTCCGATTTGTGACTAACCGGCATTGGTCCGGAGTCTCAAGCCCTTAATTCGATTCAAGACAGCACCTGGGCAGGCAGCATGTTCTGATTCTGCCACTGTATATCAAGATATCCTCTCCATGTACCGTCACAATATCCATTCGTTATACCAACTGAACCACCGGGTGTCGAAATGTGAATGGTGCACGGAATATTCCGGGTGGCACCCGCCTGAACTGGTACTTTTCATGGCCCACCGTGAATGCTGTTTTATCTCATTCTGTGGGTTTGACTTCTAACTGCCAGTATACCGACTGTTAGTCCAAAACCTTGAACAATTTCGTCCATTGAACTTAACAAAAATATCAGCGACGGACGGTATTGGTACAGCTGTGTTCTGTGTTACCTCATTTAACCGTCTGAAATCCACACAGTGCGGTGCCTCCAGTTAGATTTCTTCACCAGGACAACAGGCGAGTTGTACAGACTGTTGGATTCTTCANTACCGACTGTTAGTCCAAAACCTTGAACAATTTCGTCCATTGAACTTAACAAAAATATCAGCGACGGACGGTATTGGTACAGCTGTGTTCTGTGTTACCTCATTCAACCGTCTGAAATCCACACAGTGCGGTGTATCCAGTTAGATTTCTTCACCAGGACAACAGGCGAGTTGTACAGACTGTTGGATTCTTCAGTATCCTCCTCGTTCACCATGTTCCGTATTTGCTTTATCACTTCTACTTCAAGATGAACCGGTATCCAGCGGGGTCCGAGGGTCGAACTTATGCCCCATTCCTGGAGACAACTAAGACATGCTTCAAGATATGGCTGCCAATACGCATCCCGCATTATTTCACACAGTCAGATAGTAGGTTGTGACCTCCAACTGCCATGACCGTCATAGATGTCGGCTCTACGCTCTGCTTCCCTGCACAAACAGTCAACGGAATAGCCGTCCCCGCATCGAACGAGCGGTGTTCTAACACCCCGTCAATTCAACTGTTGTATGCACAGCCATTCTCTAAATCATCCGTAATACTGGTTAAACCGACCAGCAAGAGAAACAATCATTAAACACTATTTTTAGACCTCTGAAATCGCGGGTTCGAGCAATCCCTCTTTTAGTGCCATTTACCACAGATGAAGCAGCTTTCTTTTTGATCGTTCCTTTGTGATGCTGTACTCAGTGCAGCCACATCCGCTGCCAGCTGCTTCAATGATTTCTGTTTTTCTCTCGGCGCCTTCCTGTCCGCTAGCTGGAAGCCACGGATATAACCCCCGACCCCCGCGTCACCTTCGCACGCTCATCAAGGTCCATGAACTGGGTGACGTGAGCTGTACGGATTTGATCGTAAACCACCATCGGGAGACCTCCAATAAACTGTTCCGTTGACAACTGCCGTCGTAATTTTGGATCCAACTCTGATAGTGCCCTTCCCAGCAGTTCTTGCGGGGTGTTAGCAAACACGGATGGATTCAATCTATGTCCAAGCCTGGCAGCCTTGAAACGCCTCACGGCCTCCTTGCAGTCAGGCGGACCGTCATACTCAGCCACCAACGCCTTGTTCACAGTCGCCAAATTCGTTTTCGCAAAGCATTTTCGTGCTGCGTATGGCATTCTATTCACTCGGCCCACTACCGTCGCCCTAAGGGCAGGCAGCTTCTGGCGGTCAATCTTGACTTCAAACACCTCACCCACGTCTTCGAAGTCCTCCAAAAAGCCCGGATGTCTCCATCTTCCGACTGCTGCAGCTTGGGTATTTTTATTCTCGCGTTTGTCGAGGCACCAATTGTTCTGACCGCGAAAGTCGTTGAGCTTGTAAGTTTTCAGTTGCACAAACTCCTGCACATTTTGAACTAAAACAGGGGACCACAGAAGCGTACACTTATTTACACGGCTGATGCACGATAACACACACTGGATCGTATTACATCGTTATTCGTCTAAGTGGCTTGTGTCCCATAGCCCATCATCTTTTTGATGTTGACATTTGCCATTTAGTTAACAAATGTGCTACCAAAGTGTTGGTGGCCTACTGCACACCAACAAAGTAGTCTAATACACAACAGTACAACTAAGATGGTTTGTGTCCTACTGTTTTACACTTTCTATTAGCTTCAAACACCTCTCAAAAATTAAAGTTAGTACCTCTCATCCCTGCCTCCCATCACGTCTATCTTGCCTGTAGCTATATACTGCTCCGGATACAACCCATCATATTGTGCATTCGATCGACGCCGGTAGGGCAATCAACTCCCAACCACCGGCTACAACGATTAATTCACCTTATTTGTTGTTGATGTTACAGGCGTTTATGTGATGGGCTTTCATACGCTTGAACTCCAGCCAGTCGGGTCTATGATATTGGAAGCTCTCGAGAGCGGGTTTTATTGACTGCCGGTGACTGACTGAATGTTTCTGATGGTGTACTAGGGAACCTATGGTAGGTCGGGGTTGTCTGTGTACTCGCAGGGGGCTCGTTCGTAACAGGGGGAAGAACTAACTGAGGGGACATTCGGTGTTCCGTGTAGGCTTTTTCAAGGCCTTTTGCGTTATTCTGAGATTCCTTGGCTTCGATTGGTTTCGAAAGGCGGTCTTGCGCTTCGCTCTATTCATTAAATAAGGTG
>QNGE01008561.1:3963-16279 GCA_008508345.1 Paragonimus westermani | reverse complement strand
GACGGTTGAGATGTCTTCAATGGTCGTAAGTGTATGCACACGCCACTTGGACGAACTGTTATAGAGCTTTCATGATTCATGTTGCGCTAAGCGTAGTGAACTCCAGGTGACTCGATTTGGAGAAATGTATAGGTATCTGTACTTCGTTTAGCCTGTCTTCAGCCTGTTCTCACCAGGCGGTCAATTGAAGGGTTTCTTTTGTTCCTTGTATGATATAAGTAGACCACTCTCTGGGTGGACGTTATAGCTAATCAAGCATTTCACGATATTTAGGTGGGGATGCTGTTTGAGTATACGAGTCGAGTCCTGTTTGTTGGGCTCATCTATACACATCTGAATTTTGACGATTCCACGGTGATGTGATTCTCACCCACTCATTAGCGTAGGTCTTGTTTAGCCGTTCATCGTAGTGTCTGATGGCTTCCGAAGAATCCTGACCAGAAGCTCCACAAAACCCTTTCCATGGACCTTCTGCCGGTATCATTTTTTTTCATTATATTGCTATCAACAACTGGAGCAGCCTTTCTTTCAAGGTTGTTGGCTGCGTCTCTAGAGATCATTCTAAAAGTTTATGTTGTTATCTATTCAGCACGTAATTAAATCCACAGTTTTACTTTGTTCTCGGTACTTGCTGTAATTTCCAATGGAGTTGTTACAGTCTGTTTTCCGTGATTGTTTTTCAGGTCAGCAGACGTCCGCTTGACATCGTATATGTCAAGTCTACCGGTTCTAGGTCCCTGGGTCCTCTGGTTTCGTACCCGTGTCTTAGTCACTGAATATACTTCTACATCATTTTTGGGCGTTTTGTGTGTTCCATAATGGAGTACGTGGTGGATTGTATGTGTCCATCTATGCACCACTTGTATTAAGGGGCTTGCACCATTTTTTGGTAAGTGGACGTGATAATATGCACTGCTTAGCCTCATCCGATTAGGCATACATTGCATGTGAAGCGTCTTAACTTCTCTCAGACTCATTACGTTTTCATGATCGTGACCCAAAATAACTAGGAAAGTTAGTGGCCGCTGTAGAAATCCCTGTAAGCGTTGTCTGTGTTACCTCTGAGGAATGTCGGTCGCTTATCTAATCACAACGATTCAGTAGTTGATTTGGAGCCCATGTCGTCAGTGTAGTCATGGGTCACGTGGCCTATAGTGTGGTTCACTGGACGTTTAATGCGTTTACTCAAGGCTATTATGTGTTGTTCTGGATGGTTAAAAGCTGACCATTATCTCACATTTTGCTGTGTGTACTATGCGTAAGATACTTCTCAGTAATCCGAGGCTCAAGCACGATAATTTAAATTACACTCCGTTTTTTCGGAACTACACGTTATCACAGGATTGAATGATGACCGAATGAAGTTGAATGCAGTGCATAAGTTAAACAGTGCAAGTGACTTATTACACCGTTAAAGTGGAAGGTCGGGACCTGGAGTTTTATTACGTCTCAATAATTTGAACTGCCAAGCACCCTCGTTTCCAACGGAAAATCGTCCGGAAAGTCACAAATAACCACTCGAATGAGTGGATTCAAGCCAGTTGAACTGTTTCTCAGAGGACTCAGCTCATCGGTCATTCCGCCGCGAGAAGCCTTAAATACATAAGCCGTCTTTTTCACCTATATTCTTACCGGCGCCTTGTCGACAGTCAGCGCAGCCATGAATGGTAGACACGTCACCCGCATTATTGAGGGTAGATTATGCCTAAACCTCAGAACAGGAGTGTGAAATCATATTTGACGTATCCTATGCCACTCATGAGACTCGTGTCTTGTTTATTTGCATAGTTCCCGTCTCCACGTGGCATTCACGATCAAAATTACATATATATGTATAAATATATAGCCACATTCTCGCTGATTTAATAAGGTCAAAGGTTCAGGTGGATGCATGCGTTATTGGTAGACCGCTGACGTTGTCTTATGTGTTGTCTTGTCTTTCTATATCGTTATTCGTGAGTCGTACAATCCGTCCATGTTCAAAATAGTTGGTCGGAACATACTTCCACAGCATTCGTGTTCTCAGACACAACACAGATATCACCTTTTAAAAGTGCCCTTTCGATCGCTTTGGCCCGCTTGAACAAATAAGGTTCACAAACCTTACGCACTCTCCGTAACTTCAAGCTGGAGTTCACGACGGTTCTTGTCGCATTCGAAGTCGTAATGGATCATCAAAGTCTGTTCAAAAATTCTGCTGAATCAACGGGAATCCGCTTAGTGTATTTGCTGTATTCCGTTGAAATAAACTTCTTCGCTATTGAAATTTCCGCCCCGTGCTTGTTTGGATAATCTCAGGAGAGTTTCACTATCGCCGCTGCTTGCTAGGAGTTCCGTGCACCTCCGCCACCAACTCCCCAGCTGAAATGTTCGCGAGCAGCTGATCTATGAACGAATGATGGAAGGGAGTAGGCGCGAATAACGGCATTATGTAAGCCAAGATGGTTAGTCCTGAATGAACGACAATCTTTAAGTGGTGGCGCCACCGATAGGTGATAGCATCCACAGTTGGGTTGCATAAGACGGTCTTTCCGTGACGCATTGTTATCGTTTGTTGGTATATGAAAGTTGGCAAAGTCTGTGAGATGCGCATAATTGTAATAGCTGATCGCCACTGCCATTGGATCACACACGGACACAAAACGTACCATCTAACCGCTTCCATTTCAGAGAACGACGATCAAGTTGTGCGTTTATATCCACAACAAGCGCAGTTGTGTTCGGTTCGTCTCAGAAAATGAAAGAAGAAACCGTAGAGGGCATTGCTGACAGAATCCGAGCTATCGTCTGTTGAAACGTATACACATAGGACAAATTAACGACAGCCTCTTGTCGGTGTCGACAGACACTGACCAAGGTGCTGCGTCTGAGGGCCCACAAACGACCATTCAGTGAAATCCAACCGAACAAATTTTGCTCCGCTTTGGAACTCAGTAGGGTCTTCGCTTCGGGTTGATCGCCGGATTGGAGTTCGTCGTCGCGGACGACGCTGAGGAAGAACCACTAATCCGTAGCAATTCCAATAGCGAATCCAGGTGAATGATAATAATAAGGTCGCGGAAGTGCACTTAGGAGATAGAGTACACATCCAGTTTCAGATTCGAGACAGCGCTCGCCAGGGCAACTTGCTGACCTGTGTGTCAGAGAGTGCAGGCATTTTAAGCGCCAATGTTCCTCGGTTGTCTTGGCTTGAAAAGGTGGAAGTTAGAAGCTGAGAAGATGAAAATAAGTAGACTGGTTTCTCGCGACGACGGTAACTTGTTACACTTCTCAGTTATGTATGCCACTGAAGTGGGTTGACTCGACAGATCCCTTTCCAGGTTTCTGACTCAAACACCCTACTCGTGAGACTGTAGAATACAAGGCTTCCTCGGAAGATGTTACCCGGAGCCAGTGATTCGAGAATCTGACTCACTTGAAAGTGAGAGGTTTGCCCGGTCCGATAGCGATTTGGCTAGGAAATTGATGTCTGATCCGAATTGTACCGAAACCGTTTTGACTGTACTGAGTAATACGCCGGCGGTCATGGTCAACCATTTGGTGACCGGGATGCTCTTTGGTTAGAGAACACCTTTTTCACTCATGTTTTCCCTTATACAGAAGACAATAGTACTGTAACCGTAAAAATAGCTCTATTGCGTGCCCGTAGGAAAGTGCTTCATTGTTTAAGTGTCTCTACGCAACTTGTAATGTAACAACTTCATGAGTGTAGTTTCTTCCGTTTGACTGTTCGCCATTGGTTTGTCTGAACTGACTACCTGATAGGACCGAAACCCTAATTGGCATAGCCCTCTAGATCGAAGCAGTGCACAAGCAGAGTGCGCCCCAAAATATGCAGTGTGTTTGAACGAAGTTACTACATAAAATGTGATCATCCGATTTGCGTGGTGCTGGGCGATGCAAATAACCCTGTTCTTTTTTTGTCCGCCAGTATGTGTTGTAAACAACCTCAAACGCAAACTGGTTGCAACGTTTAACTATAAAAGATCAAACTGGTACTCGACGTTTTTATCGACTAATGCCTTTTAACAGATTTTCTTCATCATATCTCCGGATTTTCCAAAATGTATTTATTTGGCTTGTGGTATCTGGGTCCCTACTCTATAAATAATTTGCTGTCACATCGAATTCTCGCATAGTAGTTCGTGAGTGTTCAAAATTTATCTAGCCATTCCCGTTTACTACTTTCACGAATTTATTCTGCATTGCTGATGTTGCTGTCGCTTGTATGCTGTTGATATCAAAAGTTCAGTGAGAACCAAAAGCGATGCACATTTCCGTGGAATCCAAGTCAGAACGAGTTTCGCGTGGAATGTATATATTTTCGGACACATGCTATACTTTGTGGATGCATCAGGAATTTGCAATCTTGCAGATGCGTCGTATCTAAATACATTCTCAAGTAACAGCGTAAACAGTTGTAGCCACCCAATCCAACAAGTAGTACGTCCTAATCTTATTGGACAGAGTAGTTAGGTTTTCACAACCCATTCTATCGTCACTTCTTAGCTATCATGATACATATTTCAACCACCAGAGGTCACGCCAGGTAATTTACCGTGTAGTGCGTGCTCCATTATCGTGTGAAGTGTGCGGTCCTGTTGACACCGGCCACGTTTTTTTCGACTTGGCTGTCAGTCGCAGTACGGATACTTTACCAAGTACACGCCGACACTGTTCAATTTACAGGTCTACCGGATATTAGCCAACTGGCCTGCAAGAGTAATTTCTGTTTCTGAGCATTGGCTAGGCTCAATGAATGAGACTCACCAACTGTCGGGCACGCAGAATAAAATTTAACGATGCTTCCGTTGTAAAGGTTTGCTTTCCTTTGAAACTCGTTCCACTTTTTATCTTCCGTTTTCATCGTGACTCCCAAGTTCCGCTTCTTGAACCTATCCACCCTTCACATGAGTCTAGTCGACGTTGTTGTGCAACGGTTTCTCTGTACACCTGTTAACTTGAGTCCTTATCCATAGCAGGTTTTCTGGTTAATCATTTTCTGGTTAATCAAAAAAGTGTAGGGAACCGTGTATTAAGTTCAGCTCAGGTGATATGACACGTCGTTACTCGTTAAGAATGTCGACTAAATGGTGAATGGACAACCTCAATAGTAGTTGTAGGTTCGTCCCATACATTTTTGAACAGAACAGTTAGAACACGAACATTGGCAGATACAAGCACTTCGTATTATCTCGTCAGTACCAAATATACAGTAACATTAAACGGTTTTTTATATCGGACAGTTGCGGGCAGGGTGGATAGTCAATCAGTGGGTTAGGTGAGGTCACTAAGTCCAAGGAAGGGTCAAGTTGTTGCTGAACACAGGATCGGCCTCAGTCGATTGGTTGCGACCACCTCAGTAAACCGCAAGAATCTTGGATTGGAGTAAAGTAGTAGGATTTTGAATGCACCAACCGGGTCAATAATGTGACCACTGGTCAGGGCGTCTCTTGCGACTGCGAACACCGTTGCTTACATGTTTCAACGACGCTGCCGTTCTTCTGTAGTACGGAGTTCTGCACCCATTTAGGCCGATTCCCTTCACTCTGGCGATCAACCACCGCTCCGTTCTGCTTATGTAACCTGCTTTGCAGTCACATGTAAATTGGTGGACGAAATGTGAACTAGGACTGACAAGCTGGTCTTCTTTGATTGAAGGGACGAACAGCTTTTGGGTTTGAGCTAATACACAGAGTTCTGCTGCATTAACTTCACTAGTCCTTAGGTTGTTTGATGCATGCTATAATCACTTTTAAAAAGCAATTCTGTATAAACCTTTTTGCTCACTGTGACCACCTGTTCGGACGGTGGTTTCGATCCGTTGTGCCTTTCTATGAAACCTTCTGGTTATTCATTAGATTATAGTACGGATGTGATCAAGTTTAATTCCTTCACAAGACTACCCTGTGTATGGAGTCGTCTTGCTCTTGTGAATAGTGTATTCACCAGTGCGCGTTTTTGATGGACTGGTGTGAAATTACTAAGGTTTAGGTATTGACCGGGCAACGTGGACTTCCTATACACAGTTCTAATAGAGCTGTCTTCCCGGCGACTTATGAGTATGTCTAGAAAGGGCAAACAATTATTAGCTTTAACTTCACATATTACCTTCAGGTTGGGATGACAACTGTTTAAGCGCCGCACTAGGTTGTCTATTGCTTGTTTGAAACGACTGAATACAATGGACCATTTCAGCGATTTCCACGAGTTAGAATGGTTGAATTCCACAACTTTCAGCGCGGTCGTTAATAAACCTCGGGCCCAGTTTGCGCGCTATGGTGTACCTGAGATCTTCTTTTCCGACAACGGACCAGAGTTCATTGGCACGGATTTTAGAACGTTTGCTGAAAAGTGGAGATTCGAGAACCGTCCAAGCAGGCGGTACTACAGTCAGTCAAATGGTAAAGCCGAAGCGGCAGTAAAAGTAGCAAAGTGACTGCTGCAATTGACCCAATTATCTGGAAATGATCCATACTGGAGGAACGGTATACTCCTAATGAAACTATGTCCCACAGCTCAGCTCAGAGAATGTTGGGGAGAAGAGCACGCACGCATCTACAGGTAATAATAAAACTGCTAAAACCCCAACCGCCAAACGAAACCGAAGTGCACGATGATCTGAGGAGACAAATGCGATACCACGACAAAGAAGCCTGCGACGTACGGGTTCTACGGGTGGGCGAAAAGGTACGGGTACAGTGCGTTCCAGAAAACCCACGGCGATGGATAGAAGGAATGGTTGTGAGGTACTGTGTTTATCAGTCGTACGAAATAGATTCCGGAGGGGTATTGAAGAGAAGGAATCGGGTGCACTTGAGAAAACGAGTAACACCGGATGAAGAGCTCTTCCTCAAAGAGAAGAAAGTATTATCACGAACCAGGAGTGAATTGTGCTACGAAAAAAAGAAAGATGCAAAGGGATTGGATTGGACAAACGCATCACTATAAAATCAACCAGCGATTCGCAGAAGGCTACGGCCAATCAGTGTCGACAACGCGAACGGACTGGTATGTCAGCGCGGGGACCAGTCAGCATGACACACTGCTCCAGCATCGGATTTTGTTATAACGAGCACCGGAGTAAAACAAGTTGTTTAAGTGCGTCACGCGTTAAAATAAACGAGCTACAAGCGGAGTCGAGCCGACCAATGGGAAAGCTAAAGCATCAGCACCAATTGTAATTCTTCATTTTGCTGATGCATCTTGTCTATAAAATGACCGATAGAAAAACAAAAAACTCAGATTTGCTTTCGGTTCGGAAGGTGGTGGTTTTCAACACTCACCATCCACAAAATACGCGATAGTGAGGAAATTTCCGGAGTTTTAATCGTCTTTCTATCTAACTTCAACACAATGTCAATCGGTCTCAAAGTATATGCTGGGGGAAAAAAACAGGTACCAACACATCATAATCACATTACACCAGCTTAACAAGTTCGACTTAAACAGTTCACCAGACCGTTCGTTGAATCATAATTCGTTTTCCGTTTTCAGAGAAATCCTCAGATCAGGTGAATAAGGCAAGCGCTCAACAGGATCGATTGCAAAATCAGCCAGAAAACACTGTGTGAGTTTCCACTTGTGACTATACGCATTGTTATGGTACAGGAGACAACGATGGCAGCCCATGTTGGAGCAACCGCACGAAACTTTCGGCAGACAGACTTCGGCATCTAATCGGACGTCAGACCTCATCTTGGTCCACCACTGCAAAAATGTTAGTCCCGGCGAGAAACCAAGATCGCCACTTTTCCAGATTATTTCTGAAGCTCTAATTTCTCCGGCGGTGGTCATCCAATCATGCACTCATGTCTCGTCACCCGTGACGAGTTAAGAGAACATGCTCGACCTGCCACCGTCGGAATCTAACTTTACATTACTGGCGGCTTCGAAGTGGCGTTGTTTATCATCGCCAGGTAGGTTATAGGAGCTCACTGAGATGATCCCTTACTGATACTACAATGTCCGCGAAAAACACTCCTGAAAGTTGCGACGTTCATACGTAATAGCTGATGGACCTGGAAACAGATGACTTTCGAGTCGTTTATCGCTGTTGACAGGAACGTTTTTCTCTTTAGAGGCAGTAAACGGTCTATAACACCATTATGGCCAGTCGTAAATTTTGAAAACAACCGAGACAGGGTCGCCCCATTGGAACTCGAATGTTCGAAAGTTTTTTTGCACTTTAAAGTAAGCGCAAACAATCAGTTGTGCGGAATAATACACCCAACAACCATCGTGTAGGTAAACTATTGGCTGATTCCCGTACGGTCTAGTTTTTATCCAAAGGCAAAAAAGATTAGAAAGCACAGTGAGGAGGTTAAGTTCAAATGCTAACAACTCTTTAAATGCAAAATAAACAGTGAAATAGAATACACAACTTATCTAGCTTCTCACGTGCTCCGATTTTGCTTTGACAACACTGCGTGACAATTCAATGGGCATCTCAACTCGTTTATACCGCTAATCTCTAGTAGGTGGTATATGACAGTCCGCCGGGAATTAGTTCATATCTGTTTGATGCTGTCACATTCAATTTCTTTCCAGCAATGGAAAACCTACTCTTCACTGNGCCATTGGCCTCACATTAGGCACGACCGAATTATCAAATCTGAACGCTAAACCACTCCCGCTTGTGGGCGATGATCAGGTTGGAGAGGAGACACAGTAACTGTCCTGTTAACCCCAATCGATGATCCCGCGATTAGGACTTCCAAGACAGGTCGAAATCACGGATCTCATTAAACCTGCAAGGCGATATTTTAGATTACTGATGAGTAGTCGTGGATTTGGTTTATTTTCAAGTCAGACATCACTCACATCGCAGCTTTTGCGTTCAGGTAGACTATTCATCAGAAATTTAACTTTGTTTTTTCGGTAGTTTTCATAAAATCTTGGGTTGCATTGGATCTTTGAATAGTTTAGTATCTCTTGAGTGTTTAAAGCAGTCGATCCCCTAGCCGTTTTGCTATTTATGGATGACTAATTTGGAATGTTTCTTCTTCGGCATTGCTATACTTTCCGTTCACTGTTACCTAGCTTTTCCACTCGTTTGTCCAGCCATACCAATCGGGTGGTACGATATTTGTAATGTAACCGTTACCTCCGCTTATTTTTCGTTCGATTGAACTGGACTGTCTTTGAAATGCATTATCAAATGAGGCTAGCTATTTTGCGATACTATGGTCACCAGTTCGTTGCCCAACTGATTGAACTGTTGTTTTACAAAGCCCTTTCTTTGAAATATGTAAACTGTACACTTTGTTCAGGTCTGGTGCTTCTATTTAGAGCTTGTTTATTGCGTTTCTCATGTTTACTACGTATTTGTTGGTGTAGAACGTAGTGGTCAGAAGTTCCCGAATTAACTTGTCTCGGCTTTCTTACAGTTTTCCCCTTGGTGGCGCCCGCTTTCGAGTTACGCTTATTTCAATGTTGTTACTTAGTTCCCCGTTCAGTTTCACTGACTCACTTAGACAACTATTTGATCACTGATATTTCTGTGATAATAGACTGTAGGTAAGGCTTAAAAAGGCTGACGTAGAAGCTAACCTCCATCGGTTGAACGTGTCTCTTGCGCTAAGTGACCCGCGGATCTCCAAAATCTGCCACTGTGAACGTTGTCATATATGATGCAGGCCCGTTCTCTGCGGTAGCCGTGTAGATATTTTAACACAGAGCAAATATGCTAACTATTTTCCTTCCTTTCAATGTTATCTTGGTGTGTTTATTGCTTATTCATGAGTTGGATATTTTTGCATTTATATATCGTGAAGGAATAACATTGTGGACCTCAGTAAGAAACACTTACCACGCTCATCATTAGTTGGTAAAAACGCCAACAGCTGGAGTATTTCGGAAGACTTTCAGATAACGAAGTAGGCGTAAATTAATATAACCGTGACTATCTCAAGCCTTAGCGTTTTCAAACAGAATGTAGAAAAATGCAGGCCGTACAACTATTCGGTGTGAAGGTAACTTGGTTACGAATGTGCTCCCTGTAATCAGAATACTATTGTGTATCTGAATTAACTTCTCTGCTCGGCTCCCTTACTCAGCTGACTTGTGATTGCTGTGCGGAAAAAACTTTCTTTATGAAAATCTAGTATCGTTTACCTCAGGCAAAGCCCTTCCTGACCTGCGGATCGACTTCTTGCTGGAGTTTTTTGAACTTGAGATACAAATGTAGTTTTGAGTGATAATTTTGCTTTGGCGTATTTGCTGATCATTTTGCATTTGCTTAACTGCTTTTTTATCAGTTAAATGATGCCAATATCGCTGCTCTGGGTAACGACACCGCTACCGAATTCGCTTCAACATCACACGGGACGGTATACGTTTCTTCACAGTTGTTTCCTTCAGAACCGCTTCTGAATTTACGCGGGTTTTTTCATCGTCTGTATTTTGGTCAATCTCTGTTTCTTGCTCTGCTTGATGCAGTGGCTACTATGGAGGTATGTGCTTGCAGCTTGGAATGTTGGCCCATACGGTCCGCTGCGGGTCACATTGGACTGCTAGTAGCGATCGGAATGAATGCTGTCAGAGGTGCTGCTTTCACTTGTCAAGACGCTTATGGAAATCCGTGTAATCCATGGTACCGGTAGGTTGAAACTGTTCTTTTCTCTATGTATACAGTTGCTGAATTTTTGACAATGAAAATTCGAGGTCACATATTAGCAGCGATTGGCAAAATCGGTTGCATTTTCATTCCGGTCAGCTCTGCTTTCCAATCTCGTTTATGGTGACAAGATTACCTGTGTTCTGTTGGCCTAATACGTTTACGATCTACTAATTACAGGGTTTGTAGAACATTTTGAAAGTAGGGGAAAACTTCTCATTTTTAGTGGCCTTTTCCACGCCTGAAGGAGGTGTGAAAAATTTGGGCTTATACTGTGCGCTTCCACAAAAAGGTGGAATTTGAACCATGTCCTCCAGTTTTAGGTGTTGGTTTAAGGTTGTCGAGATCGATATTTGATGAGATGAGCAGCGCGAGGCGTGAAAACCCAAGCTTTCTGCTGTCACATTCTGGTAATCTGATCATTTGCCTCCCATACAGTTGCGCTGTTGCTCTTCCGAAACACTGTTGTAGTCACCTCTGGTTGGAAACTACTTCTGTCTGTTAGTAATTTTGTTGCTTTGTTGTTGTTGTTGTTGTCATATCGATTAACACCTTGTAAACATGACCCATGGGTGGTGCGTCTGCCAACCTCAACGACCTTTTGTTCGAATTATCGCTACTCGGCACCTTTCCATTCCAAAAGGAGTGGTGCTCTTTGTGTCGAATTAACACAGGGACAATCCGCTGTCACCTTTTCCCAGATGATACTCAGAGTATTATTCTGAAATTTTTGCAGAGGTTTGTGACCGGACATCTTGTTGATGCGCAAACGGACTCCTGGTTTTCTGAGCTTCGAAAGGACCCGCGTGATGTTAACCTTGGGAGGGAATCCATAATAATGGAATGCGATTTCGTTTTAGACGGGGTACGGGCTATGAAACCATTGATCGTTGAGCAAGGTTGGCACTTACCGTCTACGTGGTTAGAAGGTTCATGACCATCCAAATTACTAGTTGGGAACATTGTCTGATATGGTAGTTAGTCACATTCAATGGTGAACGTGTATCCACAGTGTTACTTGCTCTTTTTTCCTTCTTGAATCTGCATTATTTTTCGATTTGCTTCTTTCCTTTCATTCCTCTTTGTGAATTTCTGCTGATTTTTTATTTCGCATCTTTCTGGGCAGTTGTGACGACTAACAGCAGCCCCAGCCATAGTACCCACGGGTACAGCTCGATACCTTAAATGGTAATGATTAGAGCCTTGTTTTCCGTCAGAATGGACAGTAAGAAGTTTGTCACTGTCATTGACAGCAGTCCTTTCGAAAATTCACCATCGAGATTCACGTGCGTCCTTGATTAGTTTAATCCCAAATTGTTCCTTAAAGAAAACACAAGCGTTACGGTCGACTCAAGGAGTGCCGCAATTACATAGTTTGCATTATGTATTTGGATCTTTCACCTTTGACACCAACATCAATCGATATAACGATTTAACAGTTGTGACCATCGGGCCTCTGGAATTTCGACGTTTTGCTGAGACCAAAACATTTACATGTTGTTTTCCCCGACCTATACTGCTACCTTGACGTGGTGGTCGGGCTTGTGTATTGTTTTGATCCGGCGGGCTATGCTGAATAGGACTCCGGTCCTTCCAGGTGCAACCTTGTCAGACAGGCCAAAGGGGAGCAGTCAGACGAAAAGCAGTTACACTCATAGGATTGTATGTCGCACTGCTGACCGCGTAGGAGTGCTTAGG